>JAPYZF010000945.1:0-13399 GCA_030523045.1 Meteorus cinctellus
GCAATAGACAATGATACTGGAAACTTCCGAGTTTGGGCTCGAAAATCGATAAGTCACAAAGGACAGTACATCCAAGAAATTGGTCCAAAATTATTAAACTTCTTGGAAAATTATTTGGATTTTCCATATGAAGACCAAGGATTTAAGAAAATGGATATTATCGCTGTGCCCAATCTGGGAGATATAAGTGCTATGGGGAACTGGGGACTAATCACATGGGCGTGAGTGAAATATACACTTGAATAATCCGTGAAAATTTGCCCAGTGACTCTTCTTTCAAGCAATCATGGCATAAATTACACATTTTTCCAGTGAGTCAAACTTTGGGACAGATGAGTCCAACTCTGCCCTGACACGTGAACGACAAGCGACTTTCGCGGTGTACGAATTAGCACACCAATGGTTTGGCAGTTTGGTAACTCCTACTCGATGGTCTAATCTATGGCTGAATGAAGGTTTTGCTTATTACTTCGCAAGCATTATTACAGATAAGGTAATCTGATTATTCAAAAAATCGATCAATTCATTAAAAGAAATTAAACTAAACTAAAAGAGTTGTAAGAGGAGAATTTGAGGATGATTAAATATTAAAGATTGCAAGGGATGAATGCCTACCCTAACAGTTGGAAAAATTGATTAATATATGGGCAATAAAAATGAGTAACTTGAAGTATCTGCACTCATTATATTTTGCATGTAATCTCATTGGCTCTTCCGTATGGAGACACAAAACCTCCGGGTGAAATAATATACATAAACAAATTCAAATTTATTCAATCTCGATGTGAATCTCAAAGAGATTTTTCGTCAAATTTCTTACAGACGCATTTGAACTCATTCAGATGAGAGAAAGAATTTGTTATTTCAAATTGAACTAGTGCACCATTTCATTGTCGCATTTTTAACAGCCTATTCATAATTGTGATTGATAACTTCGACAATTAATATTGTTCGATAATGAGCGATGAAGATATTTAATGGTGTCATTTTTCTAATTGAGCACTTATCAAAAGGTAACTGAACTTTGATAGCGCGAATAAGTCCGGCACAATTTTTGACCACAATTATCGATAAAGTTTCATCACAAAAAAATGCCATTACCTAACAAATGCATCATAAATATTACACCTCTGACATCATGAAAGGCTCTGAATTTTTCACTTGAATTCGTGACTTATCCCTGAGATATTAAATAATAACTTGACCTTACTTTGAAGCAGGACATCTTTTCCATACAATAGCGATTGGGAAAGAAAAGATGTCTACAAGATTTCAACAGTCGTTCAATGTTTGAAAATAAATTCCCAAGTGATTTCTTATGAATCAACTGTTGAACTATTTTTCACACATTCCAACGAGGAAATAAATTTTTTTATCACAACACTAAAGTGCTCGTCCATTTTATTGCTGCGTTTTGAATGGTCGATTGGCGATAATGTTTGATAACATTAAAGAACATCGCTGCTATCTTTCCATAGTAATTGACATGAATGACTGTTGGCGTCTCAATTCTGATTAAACTTATTTCGAAATGTAATTAGACTTTGATGGCACCGGCAGGTTTACCTGTAAGTTCACACGTAATGCCTAATATTCGTACATGACCAGTGATATATAAACAAGCACAAACAAACACAAACATTACGTATCGTTGAATGATTGAGCAGTGGCTGTTGGGCTGTCGTCATTATTACTTCCTGCATTACGTAAAGTACGATATCCTATGAATTATGTCTTTACTTCGATCTTTACATCATCAATAAGCATATTTTTTTATTAACATCAAACAGAGATTTCAATTCATACTTTTTTTTACACTAATATACGAGTTGTACAAGTCTGCCGAATGTCTAGAGTTTTTATTTTATGTAGTTCTGTGACTTATTATCACACAGATCTTTTTCTTTTGTTCAAGAGAGTAATCGAATTTATATTACTTTGTTTCAAAAAAGGGCATGATGTCAATCGTGTATAGCATTCTGATAACGACGCTATTCTGCTATTTAGCAAATGGCCAATCATTTCCATCATCATTGTCTACAATTGGAATATCTGCTCCATTCAAAAGACCATCTCGCGCTGCTGAACCAATCAACTATCGTCTTCCCGATCATGTTGTTCCTAATTTTTATAAAATTAAACTCAGCCCGAATTTGGATGGTGAACATTTTATGTTCAGTGGCGTATCGGAGATTAATATAAGCGTGAAAAAGCCGACGAAGAACATAACACTTCATGCTAAATATCTTGACATTGATGATTCTATTCAGTTGATGTGTCATCATGATGGGAAACCAACTGAAATATTCACTGTCAATGTTACGGATATATCAATCGATTCTGAAACTGATTTCCTGACAATTTTTCTTGGAAATGAATTACTTGGAGATTCTCATTGTAATTTGACATTGAGTTATCGCAGTACAGATAAAAGTTCAAGAACTGGCAGAGGTTTCTACGCCACTTCATATTTAGAAAATGAATCAAGCAAGTAAGTGTGACAAAGTTTAAACTTCGAATTTTAATCTCTTTTATATTTCCTGATGTCAATTATATGATATTGATTCAGACGAATGGTATCAACTCAGTTTCAAGCCAATTATGCTCGTCGCGCATTCCCGTGCTGGGATGAGCCAGCATTCAAAGCAAATTTCGCTATCTCGATAGAACACGACAAAAAATATGTTGCACTATCCAATATGCATGTCGAGAGAAATGAAGAAAGTTCTCAAGATCCTTCACGAACAACTACACATTTCGCTCAAAGTCCAAAACGCTATTGGTGATTTTGCTACTGCAATAGAGAATGATACTGGAAACTTCCGAGTTTGGGCTAGAAAATCAATCAGTAAAAATGGAAAATATACTCAAGAGATTGGTGTAAAAATATTAAATCTCTTGGAGAATTATTTAAATTCTACATACGAAGCTCAAGGATTTAAAAAAATTGATATAATTGCAGTACCTGATGTAGGATTTGGTATAGCTATGGAAAATTGGGGACTTATCACATGGAAGTCTGTGTTGTTTTCACATTATTTCATAATATGTTACACATCTAGTCTTTCTTTTTGATAAACAGCGAATTTTATTCTTATTCAGGGAGGCATTACTTCAGATGCAAGTTGATTTAATGTCAGAGAGTGTTATAGAAGAGCGCACTGAACTCATGGCGCATGAATTGGCGCATCAATGGTTTGGTAATTTGGTAACTCCGTCCTGGTGGAGTTTTGTATGGTTGAGTGAAGGTTTGTCTGCTTACTTGGAGAATATCATCATTGATCATGTAAGGAACATTTGGAATACTTTTATCAGCTCGCAATAAATCAATCTGGAAGATCTGTTTGAATATATATAAAATGTGATTGCTTTTCAGATTGAGCCTACATGGCGTTTGCGAGACAGGTTTGTTATAGAAGATCTTCAATCTGTAGCGTTTGAAAAAGATAGCACCAGAAAAGACAATCACGCTATGAATCGAGAATTCAACGGACCAATCATTATGAATGATGTTTTTAATACTATAACTTATACTAAAGGTCTGTCGTAATTAACGACCGAGTAGAATGTGAATTTTCCACTGCTCTACAAAACAATAATTAATTTTCAGCTGCCTGCGTTATTCGCATGATATCGAACGTTATTGGTGAAGAAGAATTTCAAACTAGATTGAGACAGTATATAAATACTCAGTAAGTTGGACAATTAACTAATTTAATGTCAATTAAAACAACTTAAAACAAAATGTGAACGCGAATTTCTTGAGATTTTTAAATTGTGTAGTTGATCTTTTTGATCAATAATTATATTGAATCAAAGAAACGATTGATACTTACGTAGGTATCTCAGAATGGAATTAAGTGAAATAGTTTTGCTTAAACAAAACTCTATTCATTCCAAAAATTTGCATACTTCACTGCTGTTTTTACTTTGCACTGCGTTACTGAAAAATAAAATCATTTATTGTTCAAGGGAGATATTGTTAAACATCACGATATTATTATATTGAATTTAAAAAAGCATTTTTAACTAATTCTCTTAATGAAATTTGACAATCAACAGCGCATTCAGCACAGTTACCTCTGACGATTTTTTGCGGGCCTTGGCTGATAATGATCGACGTTTATACGATTTCATGTGGACTTGGGTGGATACACCAGGCTATCCTGTTATCACTGTAACAAGAGATTATGGAACCGAACTGGCGACAATTAGACAATGGCGTTACCTAGAAGATTATCATAAATCGTCTACAGAAAAATATTACATTCCATTGAATTATGTAACTGAGGATAAACTTGACTTCAATGACACTAGAGTAACTCATTGGTTTCCACGGCATTGGGATTCAATTGAAATTGAACAATTGAAAACTGATCAATTCGTCATTTTTAATAAACAACAATTTGGATATTATCGTGTAAATTATGATGAAAGAAACTGGAGGATGATTGCTAAATTTTTGGGAACACTTCATCACGAGGATATTCATGTTAGTAATCGTGCACAACTAATTGATGATGCATTTCACCTTGCAAAAATTAACCAACTTGGATTCAATGTGGCTTTGGGCTTAATTAGATATCTCAAAAAAGAAAGAGATCATGTAGTATGGAATGCTGTCTGGAGATCGGTGCAGAACACATATCCATTCGTGAGAGATTCTGATTATGATGAACAGTTCAAGGTATTTCTTTGATTCAAATTTTCATGATGGCCGAATAAGAATATATTTGATTTTCTGTTCTAGCATTATATTCACCACTTGTCACACCAATTAGTTGGTGATCTTCTGTCTATTCATCTGAATGAAAATGATCGTTATATGAGAATAAGTAGAGACAAATCTTTATATTGGCCTTGCGCGTTTGGTTCAAGTCTTTGCGTAGCTGAAGCAACAAGAGAATTCAATAAATGGTTGGATGATTATGGAAATAATTCGTATGTTTATGAACGTCCATTAATATTAATAGGATCAATGAACAGTTGCATTCATTACATTCAAATAATTATTCTCTGTAATATTTTATTCTAGACAAATTGAACTGCCTTCGTCTTGGATTTTATGCAGTGGAAGTCAGAACGCCAGTCAAGAAACATTTGATAAATTATGGGAAATCTATTTGAATAAAGATAAAGTTGAATTTTTCCAAGCAATCGCATGCACATCCAATCAAACTATCTTCAAACGATACGTATCTGACATCATCAAAATTAACATTGATAATTCTGACGACTTTTCAACAGACTTTCAACGATTTATTTCTGCTGCTAATGGAAAAAATTTAGATATCATAATTGATTTGATGAGTGAACATTATCAAGAAATCATTTCAATGTATGTTTGCATGGAATTTCATTATTTATAGTATCTTTTTAATTAATGAAACATTCATTCATTCAAATATTTGTGAATAATATCTGATATCGATTTTATTATTTCTTTCTAGTCCAGCATACAGTAGAGACAAATTGAAACTTGATTTGATGGCATTGGCAGAAAAATTAAACAATGAAGAACAACTTCAAAAGGTTGGTGCATTACAATCAGCAATTTGGTTAAACAAAATTCAAGAAATTTTTTCCATGTTGAACATGAAGTATTAATAATATCATTTGAAATCACTTACAGCTGACAAATTTTGTTAAAAGTAATAAAGATTCATTGAAGTCTTTAGCCAATGAAATAATTATGACTGCACAGCGTACTTTGCATGTTCTTCATGAACGTTTAAATGAATTCAAAGTGTTTTTCGAGAAAGATTTGCATGAGAGCATTTATGCAGATCATTATATGCCGATCACACCACCAAAATGTATGCTCGATTGATACGAATAACGTTACACAATAATTTCTCTTTCATTCGCATTTTTTTTATATTAAACATCGCTCTTCATGCGACGATTAATATTTTTTCAGATTCAATGCCAGATTCAGTCATAGAAAGAATGATGAGAAGTTGAAGAAAATTGATTAAGGAATAAATGAATGAGGATCCTGAAGATGACAATTGTCCTGTGAACGTTGTCGAAGAAATCAATGAGAATAGAATGAATAAAAAATGAAAATGTCTTCACCATTTATATTCATTGACATCAGTCTGCATTTTGCTATTAAAATCTTCGACTTACTGATCAAGTTTCAATGCTAAGTAAATTTTTTCCATGTCATTAACATCTTTCAATATTAATTCGTAACTATAAATCTCGTTGGATCAGACTCATGTGTGACTCATAATGCTGCGGAAATTCCAAAAATTCTACCAAACGATCAACAAAATTATAGAGATTACAGATAGTTAAAGACTTGTACTTGCTCTTTGACAAATTTGTACAATCAATTTCTTCAAATTATACAGACTATTGATAATGGTTGCTAATGGCACTGATGATCTTTTTCGATATCGTTGGAAGAAGTGACTGTAAAAATGGGATAAACAAAAGAATTAATGTCACTCTTTTGATAACACTTCTTTAATAATATAATTATACTTTAATGACACAGGCACAACAATTCAGGGACTATAATGTTAGATATGATGTGTCTGATAGTCAATAGTGTGGATGTATAAACAGTCGTCTATGCCTACGTTGAGCATTCATCAAATCACTCTGTGAAATGTATAAAGTACAATATAATATGTAATTTTTGTCAATGCTTTTTTCAAATCTGCCAATTGTAAAATCGTGTAATATTTTTGTTAGTTTTTTCATATGAGTTGTTCATGTAATCAGATGGTTATTTAGTTTCTAAGTTTATGAAAGTAATTGAATTAATATAAATTATTTTTTATGAAAGGACATAATGGTGTTTGCGCGCGGCATTTTGATGACTGCAGTTTTCTGGTCTTTAGTAGACTTCTGGTCTGGCTCTACAACTGAAGCATCTGTATCATCACGTGCTATTGAATCAATTGATTATCGTCTTCCTCATGATGTTGTACCCAATTTTTACAACATTAAACTCATCCTTAACTTGGATAGTCAAAACTTCACATTCAAAGGAGAATCAGAGATCAACATAAGTGTGAAAAAACCTACGAAGCAAATTACTCTTCACGCAAAAAATCTCAAAATCAATAATGTAATTTATTTGAAGTGCCATCATGGAGAGTTTCCTTATAAAATATCACATTTCAATGTGATGAATAATTCAATAGATGATAAAACTGATTTTTTAACACTTTTTCTTGAAAAAGAAGTGTCCAGCGGATCTGAATGCAATCTGACATTAACTTACAGAAGCATAGATGAAAATTTACATGTTGGTGAAGGTTTCTACGCAAGTTCATATTCAGAGAATGGTAGAATCAAGTAAGTGATGAAAAATATTCACTTTACACTGCAAAATGTCTTGAATTTTTGATTATTTCTCAATATACTGATGATGATTTAGACGGATGGCATCAACTCAGTTTCAAACTATCTACGCCCGTCGTGCATTTCCGTGCTGGGATGAGCCAGCATTGAAAGCAAATTTCACTATCTCAATAGAACACGACAAAAAATATATTGCACTATCCAATATGCATGTAGAAAGAAATGAAGAAAGTTCTCAAGATCCTTCACGAACAACTACACATTTCGCTCAAAGTCCAAAAATGTCTACTTATTTAGTAGCATTTGCTGTTGGTGAATATGTCACCGCTGTGGACAATAATACTAGTAAGTTTCGTGTTTGGGCGACAAAAACTGATTATCACAATGGAAAATATGTCGAAGAGAACGGCTTGAAAATATTGTCGGTATTGGAATACTATTTGACTTCCACGTACGAAGCTCAAGGGTTTAAAAAAATGGACATTGTCACAATACCTGGTTTCAATGGTGCAATGGAAAACTGGGGACTCATCACATGGGCGTATGTAATGTTTATAAACAAGTTGATGAAGTAACTTTATATCAATTATATGATAAATTGAGTGATGAAACCAACATCTTTCCAGAGAATCTGAACTTCTCTTGCAAGACGAGTCAATCGTAGCAGCGCAACGGCGATTCGAACTGTTAGCACATGAATTGACACATCAATGGTTTGGTAATTTGGTGTCTCCCTCTTGGTGGAATTATTTATGGCTCAATGAAGGTTTTGCAACTTACTTCCATCACATCATATTAGACCAGGTGGATGCGATTGTCAGAGAGTAGATCAACCAAACTGCAATGAATTAATTATTATAATAAAAATAGAGCATTAATGAAATGAAAAACTTTTAGATTGATCCAAGGCAGCGCATGCAAGATAGGTTTGTAACAGAAACTCTTCAATCAATAGCATTTGGATATGATGGTGTAAAAAAAACTAGTCACCCTATGAATTTAAATCGGAGCAGTCCGAACACTATAGAACACAGTTTTGATGAAATATCATATCATAAAGGTGAGTAATATAAAAAAAAATAGTTGGAATATGATCATTCACGTATAGCAATTAAAATAAGACACGATTTTCAGCTGCGTGCGTCATCCGTATGATATCGCACGTTCTTGGTGAACAGAAATTTCGAGATAGAATATTACGTTATGTCAACACTCAGTAAGTATAAGAAGTAAATAATATATTTCATAGTAATGGAATCTTTGTCAAGTTGTCCCTTGTTTATCTGTGAATTCAATTATGTCAACATGATGAGCTGAATTTTTTGAATCACTTGAAAAAGCTTTTGCAAAATAATGTTGGAACATCTGATGTGAAATAGTTCATATAATATTGCAATTGCTCAGCTTGATTTACTTGATTTTGTTACTTCAACGTTAACTCTTTGATGATATCCAATTTTCTATTCATTTAACTGAGGATGAAATTGGTCTATTGATTTAACATTTACGAGTGCAATGAAATGACAATTTGAAGAAAGAAAATAGAAATAAATTCCAATTTTGCTATCATGTTCTGGTATTATAGAATAATATTTGGCAATTAATTACAGTGCATTCAAATCAGCTACGTCAGAAGATCTTTTGTATACATTGGCTGGTGATGATCAGAATTTATTGGGATTCATGAAGAATTGGGTGGATACACCAGGTTTTCCGGTTGTTAATGTCATGAGGGACTATAAATCTGGAACAACAACAATTACACAATTACGTTATTTGGAAGGTGATGATAAAAGTTTTACAGAGAGATATTGGGTTCCATTAAATTTTGCCACTGAAGATAATTTGGATTTTACTGATACTACGGTCACTAATTGGCTTCGTCCATCAGAAAATTCTACGGAAATTAATTATTTGAATAAAGACAAATTTGTTATTTTTAATAAGCAACAATTTGGATATTATCGTGTTAATTATGATGAGAGAAATTGGAAGTTGATTATAAAATTTTTGAAAAGCAAAAATCATGGAGACATTCACATTGTCAATCGTGCACAATTGATTGATGATGCATTTCATCTTGCAAAAGTTAATCAACTTAAATTCAATATTGCTCTATCATTGATTGGATACCTCAAAAAAGAAACAGATTATGTAGTATGGAATGCTGCATGGCGATCGATCTCAATCGCATATTTATATGCGAAACATTCCAGTTATTCTTCACGTTTCAAGGTATTTTTTTTTCATTTGTATCTTCGTGAGAGTATTAATAAATTATAAATAATTAATACGAAGACATGACTTATTATTTTTCAGCGATATATTTTACATCTTTCGAGCTCAGTATTTGATCAACTACTTTCAGGCCAAATGAACAGACATGATAATCTCGCGCGATTGTGGATAAACAATTTCACATATTGGCGCTGTGAATTAGGCTCGTGGTCTTGCATATCAAGAGCATCAGAAGAACTTAAAAATTGGTTGGATAAAATCGCACAAAATCAGTATGTTCAACTTCCCATTATTTAACTCATCATCTATTTCACTTTTCATTGCGGAGAAGATGCAGAGCAAAAAATCAAATGCATAAATATTTATGTCAAAGAACGAATCAAGTGGTCCAATAATTTTGACGAAAATAAATTCAGAATTTAGCGAACATTATTTGGACTGTGAGAGTTTTATGAAACTTACCTCGACATTACAATGAATACTCAATTTTGTATAAATTGAACATTATACAATCAAAATAACATTTCACAATTGGCTTAAGCCATCAACTTGTACTTTTATAAATTCATATCAATAGAGTCCATCAAAATTGATTTAAACATTTCACTCGAGAACTGTTTTTATCTACAAACAAAAAAATTTATATCTGTAATGTACAACCATAATTATCAGTCAATTATTTTTTAGCAAAACTCCATTACCTGCTCGTTGGGTGCTGTGTGGTGGAGGTCAACACGTTAATCACGAAGCATTGCACATGCTGTGGAAAATCTATTTGTACGAAAAAAAAGAAGAATTTTTCCAAGTTATAGCGTGTACATCTGATCATGCCATTGTCAAGAATTATTTATCTGAGAGTATTGTCAATAATAATCATACCGATTTCTCTAAAGTTTTTCAACTTTTCGTCTCGGCAGCGAATGAGAACTGTCTGGATGTCGTACTGGATTTCATGATTCAGCATCACAAAGAAATTATGGCACTGTAAGTTTGAATTTAAGTTGAAGCTTAGTAATTTATATTTACATATTTGAATATGTGATCAACTGATCAAGTTTCACAAATAAATATGATAATTATTATTATTCCAGCGATAGATACAGTAATGATAAATTGAAAGCTGATTTAATGTCACTAGGAGGGAAATTAAATAAGAAAAATCAACTTGACAAGGCCAGTGCATGATAATCAATTGATTAAGACAATCTTGTGCGGAATTTTTATACAAATTGAACTTGAGATATTAATAATTATTTTTTTTTTCAACTGTAGTTCAAGGAGTTTTGTATGAAGAATCGTGACGCATTGGATGATACATTAGATGAGATCGTCAAGAATGCTGAACAGGCCATAGAAGTTCTTGATAAACGTTCAAGAGAATTTGAAGAGTTCTTTGAAAGAGATATTCATGAACAATCATCGCATACGAATCTGAAGATACAAGACAAAACGGTGGAACGTATGTCTTATTATTTTAGATGATATTCCACATTGTTTCATCCAGTATTGAACGCATTTAGGATGTTTCAACTCGTAATGATTGTTCGCTTTGTTCTAGATTTGACATCGGATTCGAAGGTATCCCATATATTAAGAAATTAAGAAGAGAGAAATTTTTAATAGTTGTACAGCACTGATGAATAAATGTTTCTTCCTGATTTTTTCTCTTTCATGGTCCTATGACGAATCCAACCACACTTTCTTTCACTTATTAATTGAAACAATTTATCTAATCTTAGTGAATTAAAGTTATAAATTTCAGGCAAATGTGCTCATTTATAATTGAAAATAATTATTAACAGACATAACCTACTTTTACTTACCGAAAAATCAGTGAATAATGAGCATCTTTCTTCAAATGAAAAAGTCTATGCGTTTTCCCATGACTCTGATTATTCATTGTCCATATCGCATAGTTATAGTCGTGCATATTTGTAGTGGATTACCAGTTGGTTTGAATTTCGGGCTTTCCCAAAATAACGGTTATAATTGTAGTTGACGAATCCGTCGATACAGCGCTACCAACGTTCAAAATGCTCTCTCTGGTGTATCTATATAATATTGCAATAATGAACTTATGATGAGATCATACTCCTATTATTATTATATATATATATATATAACATATAAAATAGACAGAATTGAACGGGTGACGCCATTTTAATGCGGAATTATTCGTGATGTGAATGGTCAATTGCACTTTCGCACAGTATATATACATATAAACTTCACAAGCGCGCTTACCCAACGCACAACAGTCTTCTGTGAACTTGAATTCGCTAAATGGGGTTTGTTTATTCGCAAGTAGGGGCGAAAATTGAGTAAAGGCTGTTTAAGTTGTGGAATTTTGGAATCGCAGAGTTCTTAAAATTCTTGGTACATATGGAATAACCTTCTGATTTTTTTTAATACAGTTTTTCAAATGAAAATGCATTAATAAAATTGTGTCAATTGAAGAATATCGATCGTGATAGAAATTGTGCTATAGATCGATTGAAAGTTTGTTATTTCAGGAATAGGGGACAATTTTCGGAATTTCTCCTTCCACAGCTGTTGCAACCATAAGAAGGATGGATCGTGATTACGGTAACCAAATTCCAAATTTATAATTTGATTCAGGTATATTTGTATACATAGTTAACAAGCTGGTGAAATTTGTTTATAACATAGCATAATTGCAGTTTGGGGTAGTTTTATTTGTTTTTATGTATCATTGATGATTTTTTGTTCATAAGGATATGAATAAATTTAATATTCCAAGAGAGATTGAGTAGATCTATATAGATTGTTCATTATTATCAACAGATGGAATTCATTATCTTCCTTCTTTGATATATTATTTTTCATTCTCTTGATTCGACTTAAACAAATCATGAAGAAACAATGAAGATACGCTGGACTTTCATTGTCGCATCATTTCACCGATGGAAAAAGAAGAATCATTCTGATTATCTCAGGATTGATGAAAATTTACTGAACAATTCCCTCTTTTGTTGATTTTTTTTTCATAATTGGACATGAAAATGGTGACTGCCATTGTGATGACTGTGGTGCTCTGGTC
This sequence comes from Meteorus cinctellus, assembly GCA_030523045.1. Lineage (NCBI taxonomy): Eukaryota > Metazoa > Arthropoda > Insecta > Hymenoptera > Braconidae > Meteorus > Meteorus cinctellus. The sequence continues at coordinate 12,620 of JAPYZF010000945.1, forward strand.
ATTAGCACAAGGCACATCATGCCTATCATCATGGTCTATGCGCAAATTATATGGACTGTTATATCCAAATTCAAACTACGTCGAAAGAGTGGATCATCGACTTCCTGACGATGTTGTCCCCAATACCTACAAGATTAGAATCATCCCTGACATGGATAGTACAGATTTTTCATTCAGTGGTGAATCGGAAATCAACATTGATGTGAGAAAACCTACGAAGAACATAACTCTTCATGCTAAAGATCTGAATATCGATTCCATTCAGTTGAAGTGTCATCTAGAAGACTCATCACAAATAACAACTTTCAATGTAACGAATAAATCGATCGATCATACAACTGATTTCCTAACAATTTCCTTCGAGGAAGAATTGGTGGTAGGTTCCAAATATTATTTGACATTAAGCTATAGCAGCACGAGTGAAAGTTCTCGTGTAGGAGAAGGATTCTATGAAAATTTATATTCAGAAGACGGTACAACCAAGTAAGTGATAAGAATTATTTACTCCACACTTCAAACTGTCTTGAATTTTTTATTATTTTCTAATATACCCATGATGGTTTAGACGGATGGTATCAACTCAGTTTCAAGCCAATTATGCTCGTCGCGCATTCCCGTGCTGGGATGAGCCAGCATTGAAAGCAAATTTCACTATCTCGATAGAACACGACAAAAAATATATTGCACTATCCAATATGCATGTCGAGAGAAATGAAGAAAGTTCTCAAGATCCTTCACGAACAACTACACATTTCGCTCAAAGTCCAAAAATGTCGACTC
>JAPYZF010000946.1:0-10732 GCA_030523045.1 Meteorus cinctellus
AATCAATTGAACATAAGAAAGTTTATGTTAAACAGTGTAACAACACCTTTAAATAATGTCGTTAAAACTTAACCTCACATTTTGCTTTTTTCTTGTTCTGTGGACTTCAGCATATTCCAGCTATTATAAAGTCGACGTTACTGATATAGAACGTACGGAGAACTGTAGTGATGGAGTTAATGTAATCGGAAGCCACGGCCACATAGTTTTTAAAGAAAATCCAATGAATGATTATCCAATTCGCGATTGGAAGGAGGATACAACTGTTACACTCTATGGATCTTTGAACCGGAAAGCAGAATATGGTGAAGATCTAAAACTCTTCGTAATACCTCTTCCATTTAATCATCAAGAGGAGAATGGAGGGGAATCCATAGGAGGCCTAGATGAGTATGATGATGGGAGGGAAGTCGAGGGTACTGTGAAAGTTTACTCAGGATTCACAGATTGGACATTTAATGATGGAACGATGCATTCTACAACTAATATATCTATAACGCTTGGAGTGAGCGGATTCAAACCACCAGAATTGGATTTTAAAACTGAAATTATTTCCAGCGGGCCTGGGTCATGTGATTCGATAAAGTTTGATATGTTCGCTATTGAAATTGATCAATGTGGCCGAAGAACAAGACCGCGAATGAAACAATCGAATTGTTGAAGATATTGAGAAAGAAGACAAACAAATGAATTAGTATAAGATAATTTGGGTTATATTTTGTTACATAACCTAATTGTTGGATCGTTAATTCTTCGTTTCATCAACTATTGTGTCCCATAACCTCTTTACCATAATAAAATACACAGAAGAAATCTGTAAAATTATCTAATGAAATAATTCATTGAATAAATATAATTGTATTAACATGAAAAAGTTTAATTATTTATGTGAATAATAATACCTCGATATTTGTTCACTTATTTTACACGACACTCACGAAAATTATCACAAATTTGCCTTCGATTCCTCGAACAATGAACAAATTCTTTATATCTCGATGTAGGAATGAACTCGGGTTGAGATTTCTTGATTATTTCTTGACCAAAAAAAATAGTTAGCTGATAAATCCGTTAGGCGGCGGCAGTGGTTCCATTTCATTCATAAAAAACAGATAATTTACTGAAAATTCCGTCGAATGTCGCTACTAATACTAAAAAAACATCTAAATTTGAAATAAATCGATTTTAATGAGAAAATAAACGGTAAAACAAAGTCAATTGATAAAAAATCAATTAAATAACAATATTCTCATCCAAAACTTAGGTTAGGACGCTATTCAATATTCAATAATGGCCGCAAAGAACCAAAAAGTGAGAAAAACATTAATAAAATCAAATCGGAATGCCAAATGCGCAGATTCCTGGAGTATGGAGAACATTCCATACGCATGTTCAATTTCGCCAATCACTCTGTATACATATACACACACATATCTCCATTGCATGACGTATCAATAATGTTTATCATTACATCGCTCTGTACATCCAACACAGAGACAGTTTTGAAGCATCCAGAACTCATAATTTATCCAAATATTTTTAAATATCGAACAATGAATTCATCAAGTGAATGAAAATTCGATGCAAAAGTAACGAACTAATTTTAAAATAATTCAAATTTATATTATTAACTTATTTCTATTGTTTATTCATCATTTTTTACAATTATCACTCAATTAATATCATTCACAGCCATAATTCTTATTTATTTATTTATTTATAGGAAATAATCCAACACCAACACACACAGAGAGTTGGTATTGATGAATATTTGTTGATAAAACTGGGTCAAACATGAAACGATCAAAATCTATTAAGTTAAAGTGGATGTGATCCATCCGCATTAAAAAAAATATGTCTGTGTAGCTACACACACACACACACACATTAACTTTATTTGTTATTATCATAACGTGTATGTGTGTGGGTGTTATCAATTGCCTTGATGATCATATGACTGAAAAGAAAGCTCTGAGTTAAGTTAGACAGTGGCAGTGAACGTGTTTGAACACGTTCAGAGAAAGACCGTTAATATTATACCACAATTTCTCATCGATTAATTTGTTTAAACGGATTAATAAAGTTTATTTATTCAATATTCGTGAAAAAGTAAGTTAAATTTCAACATATGTTGATAAAAATTAAAGAACATTTGTTTATAATTATAGAATAACAATTAAACAGTTGGAAACAATGACGAGAGAGGATTTGAAATTGGATATTACAATTGATGAAGATAATTTAATTACTGGTGCTATTGATGTTGTTAAACATATCAGACCAACTTGGGTAACTGATCGACTGCAATTTAAGGTAAATTATTAAATAAATAAATGAATTGTTAAGTAGTTTATGCTATTATATGATGTTGAATTGCTTGAAATGCTTCTTTTTAATCAGGAATTCGATGATGATGATGAGATAAAACTAAAATTGTGAGAATGAATCATTGAAATAGTTGAGATATCTCAAAATTCATTTTATTCTTCACTTTTTTTATCTTATCATCGAGTTATTGAACTTTTAACGGTTAATTGTTATCAAATATTCATTGAATAAAGTTTGAATATGAATAATTGTAATAAATAATGTAATGAAATGATGAATTTTATTGTTCTAGATATTTACTGATGGAATAACAAATAAATTAGTTGGTATTTATGATCCTGATCATTATAATGAAATGGTTTTGGTGAGAGTTTATGGAAATAAAACAGATTTATTGATAAATCGTGCTGATGAAAGACGAAATATTAAAGTAAAATTTATTCATTAGAATATTTAATATTTCTGTTTTACTATTTGTTCGTTTATTATTCAAATTTGTTGATAATTATTCTAGATATTGCATAAAGCTGGTCATACACACGCACTTTATGCAACATTTAATAATGGTTTGGCGTATGAATTTTTACCTGGCGAAATTCTAACCACAAAAACTGTACGAGATCCAAATGTTTATTCATTAATAGCTAAAAGAATGGCACAAATGCATAAATTAATATCAAATGATCATCCAGAGATTGATCGTGAGCCAATGATATGGAAAAAAACTGAACAATTTATGAATTTAATGCCAAAATACTTTGAAGATTCAATAAAACAATCGAGGTTTGTTATATTATATCGTTGTGAATATTATCAGAGATTTTTTGCCAATTTTATGCAAGTTCTAACCTGCAAAAAAGTCGTTATGAATTTGGTAATTTATCTATTTATTCATTTTTAGATTTGAAATGCTGATAAAACCATATGAAACATTAAACGAAGAATATATTTTATTAAAAAAACATTTAACAATGTTAAATAGTCCAATTGTTTATTCACATAATGATTTATTGTTAGCAAATGTTTTATATAATAAAGAACAAAATACTGTGACATTCATTGATTTTGAATACACAGCATTTAATTATCAAGCATTTGATATTGCAAATCATTTTGCTGAATTTGCTGGTAAGTAAATAAATGATTTATAAATATAAACAAAGTATTGAACGAATTGTTTAATTGAATATTGTTTATTTATTTTCTATTTTTAGGAGTAGAAAATATCGATTATTCATTGTATCCTGAAGAAATATTACAAAGATCTTGGCTAAGAATTTATTTACAATCTTACAATGTTACCAGCAACGTTTCTGAAGACGATGTAACAAAAATTTATCAACAAATTCAACAATTTGTTTTATTAGCTCATTTTTTTTGGGGCTGTTGGGCTCTGGTGCAATGCAAATATTCAACAATTGAATTCGATTTTCTACAGTTAGTATATAAACAAATTTATAACCTCACTTTTGATCAATGTTAATGTTAAATAATATTCCCATAAGATTAATTATTATTGTTAAATTAATTTCAGATTTGCAGCTGCAAGATTCAATGAATATTTCAAGCTTAAAAATAATCTACATAACCTAGAAAAACATTCCAAATAACACAACCTTAAACAATATAATTAAAATCGACTAAATTTTCATGTGCAATATATTTCATGTTTCGTTTATTGTTGCAATTATTAATAAATAAATTTTCTAAATGTTTTCTTTATCTTGTAAACAAATAAGAACTGAAACATTAAACAAATTCATCCAACAAAATCAAATTTTTTATTGTTAAAATCAACATTTTTCACATTTTTTTCTTCAACATAACCCTCAAATTTCTCCAGGAATAAATAAATTGAATACTAAAAAAATAATCTTCATACGTTATATATTAATATATTATTTTACATATTTTGAATATAAAAACTACATTTGAATAATATCAAAAATCCAATGATTTTTCTCGCACATTCATTTTTCTATTTCTGCTACTTAATATTAATCACAGACAAGCAGACACTCAATAACATGCAACAATGTACAATTAATTAATTAATTCCATTATCAATACCGAAGAAGAAAAAAAAAAAGTTTAAATATTTAAATATCTTGCGTCCATTTTGTTATTCATATTAAATTGCATAAATTTATAAATTGTCATTTTATATATATACAAAATATTGCTAAATAATTCTTTTTTTTTTGGTAAATAACATTTGGCAAACTGAAAAAAAAGCAAATCAATAAATTTGCAAAATGATATTTTTGTTTGTGATATTAAATTTGATTATAAAATAAAATAATCACATTGTGATTTTTTATTTTTTGTTTCATGTTACGTATGAATGTTGTTATTATTGTTATTGTTATTAATATTGATATTATTTATATCAATTATTGCTGTTGAAACACTTGGCATATCATCAATATAAACTGAATCACTTGAATAACCTGAAAATGAAGCAGTTGGCGCACTTTTTGAGGTTAAGATTTGATCCGGTAATAATGAAGTGCGTTCATTAGCACTATCCCATGTTTGTTGATAATCAACACCACGGCCACGTATTCTACGACTCAATGATGATCCAACAACCCCAAGATGTTCTTTAATATCATTATGAACATCAGAAACATCCCACATAGCTCTAAAACAATAATAAATACAGAAACATTAATAAATTATTTAGAAAAAATTCAAATATTTTGTAACGGTTTGTTTGCAAGTTCATTCCTGTTCTTTACCTAAATGCATCCCACCACGCTTGATTTTGCGCTAAATTAACATATTGTTTATAACTAAAACTATAATGATGAGCAATTGCAGCTAAAAACATTTCAATACAGATCAAAAAATCCTGCAATTTTGATGAAATTTCACGAATATCATCGGTATTATCTGTATCAAATATGCTAGATATTACTTTGAAGTCAACTAAAATGGCTATCAATACTCCTTGGCTGTAAATAAATAAATAAAATGATTAAAATTGTTCATTTTAGTGTTTATTTTTTATATATATTTATATTTAATAGTTAAAAAGTTTTTACTTACAAGAATGAGAAAAATACAACGGCTTTTATACACAAAAATTTTCCAATTGGTTTCATTGGTTTTAATGCTGTTGCATTTGCTCGATAAAATAATATAAGACAATACATTGCAACAAATTGTGATATATTGTTTAGTGCAATCATATATGGAAATGCAACATCACCACGAAATTCACCTTCACCATAAACATCATTCAATGCACAAATACTGAAACATAAAATAAAAATGTTTCATTGATTAAATTGCAACGGAAAAGAAACCGATGATAAAATGATAACATAACCAAAAAAAGAGAATTTATTATTAAATATTCAAATAGAATCGATTTTGAATGTTGTTAAATGTTATAAAATACTTTGAATGCTGTTTGTTAATAATAATTGAATACTTTCACTGATATTACTGCTGATAAAGGTCTCACAATCAACCAAAAAATGATAACATAACCAACAAAAGTGTTATCATTATTAAATATACAAATTGAATCCATTTTGGATGTGGTTAAATGTTATAAAATACTTTAAATGCTGTTTTTTAATAATAATTGAATACTTTCACTGATATTACTGCTGATAAAGGTCTTACAATCAACCAAAAACTGATAACATAACCAACAAAAGTGTTATCATTATTAAATATTCAAATGGAATCCATTTTGGATGTTGTTGAATGTTATAAAATACTTTGAATGCTGTTTTTTAATAATAATTGAATACTCACAATGATATTGCTGTTGATAAAGGTCTTACAATTGTATATTGTAATATTCCATGTTTGCACATATGAACAAATTCATGTCCCATTGGCCAATCAGGTAAACAACACAATGGAAAAACATGTTTTACTTGAGGTGATAATTCTAATCTGTGTTCTAATTGATGATCAGCATTTAAATATGCCAAAAGAAACATCATAAAGTTGTAGATAACGTAGGCTTCATAACATTCACGCATACTATCAACGTAAATTGTTCCTTCAGGATAAATTAAACCCAGCCATGCGTTCATACCATAAATTGGCACCATCCACAATATCCTGATTATATATTTTTGCAGTCTCGGTTGAGTATAATAAATCATATGTTGAATTATTTCATAAAATGATATTGGCAATGCTAATAATACAAATGCACCGCCAACCAATGCGCCTTGATCCTCTTTTTTTAGGCCATTCTTAATTGAATTCATTAATAATATTGGAACTAATATGCATATTAATAATCCATAAACGCCAGTTAATACTGGAAGTATCCAAATTCTCCATCTTCGACAAATATTTGCCATTTTTATCCTGCTTTTCTTTGCCTATTTTCAATTTTTTTGCCTATTTTTGCTCCTTTTTTCTTTTGTTTTCTTCGTTCTTATTCTTTTCTTCAATTCTTTTGTTTATTATATCACATTATTGCCATTGTTGTATCCTAATTGATAAATAAATCTGAAATAAGAAATGAAAATTGAATTAATTGATGTTATAACTTCGTTTTGCGTGTTCAAACTTGTTTTCTTTCAACGGTTTTTTGTATCCTTTTTTTTTTTTGTTTCAACTTCAAACATACAATTGTTAATTCGATTATTATTCAAGTATTTCAATGACTTCTAACTGTGATATTAATGCTCATGACATCACAGTCACTGATTATCTTATCGTTGAATGTTAACGTTCGGATGATAATTAAATTAATCAACGAATAAATGGATTTACAAATTTATCTGTAAATAGACATGAAATAAGTAAAACAACAGAAATATTCTCGTCTATGAAACAAGTGTGCGCAATAATTGAGGTTAAATACCTGAATTATTTTTACTTCTATGAAAATAGAATAAAAATTTCGAAATTTCATTCGTGATTTTGAGGTTAAACACACAAACATTCAGATTTGAATGAATAACACCCGATAAAATAATCAACAAAGGTTTTTAATGTTGTAATATTGATGAATGAGTCATTAAAATTCTGATTTGATAACTCATCATTGGATATCAACAACGGAAATCAATTTAATCGAATTAATCAAACAAAGGTGTATGCATGTATGTATATATATATATACTTATGGAGATTTGTGAATATTGCGGATAAATCGAGTGAAATGTCCCTGTTTTATCGATCAAACGTGTTCAGACTTGCCTTTATTATAATAAATAATCGTAAAAAAATAAATAAACGTTTGAAATTTACAGAAAAATATTTTCAATTCTCACTGGTTTCTTTTACGTATTTTTTTTCATTACTTTTGACGTTTCGACGCAAAAAAAATGGTCACATGTTGTGCATTCTTGTTAAATGGTCGTTAGAGGTCAGTACATTAGCGCGGTAAATTTTAAATCACTCATTTGCGTACATTTCAACGGAATTGAGTCTGATTGGATATTTCCGCTGTACTGAGCACAGTGAGCACCAATCCCGTGTTGATATTCAACAATTTGTCTATTTCCAATTGGTAATTGTTGTTCATCAGATGAAAAAAGTACTAGAATATCAAAAAATCAAAGAAACAAATGAATTGTGTTGGATTTATAGTAATACAACACCGGAAACACGTGAATTCTAACCAAAAAAAAAGTTTCTAGATGCAAAAAATCCCTAAGTGAACGAAGTATGCGCGCGCATGAAGAATGGCGATTAATATCCGGTGTAATGGCGTCTGATATCGAGAGAGATGAAGTGTCCAAGCACACTGTTGTCACATTTTGTCTCCTACAGTGTTTCAAAATTTATTATTGTTTATATTTTAATTAAATTCACGTGAAATAAATTCATATCAGCAACAACAATAAAACAATTCAACAACTGAATTCAATAGAACAATTAATTATTCTACATCGCTTAATATGTGCGAATACAATATGAAAACGTGTGAGAGCACGTAAAATTATTCTTTCGGGATTGGAGAGTGCTTGGCAGCAGTGACCTTGGCTCGACTGTCATTTTTCATCAGTTTCAATAAATTTACCGCGAAAATTTGAATTCACAAAATTGTATTACAAGAAAAAAATGCGTAAATTAAATAGTTAATTCATGTAATTGAATTTAATTGAATAAAATTAAAGAGTTTGTGATGTTTATTGAGTATAAATGACGATAAATAAGTGAAAATAATGTATAATTGATCGGTGGTGTTTTTTTTGGAGGTTATGTTAATAATTTCGGGGAAATAAATAGATAAAAGTAACGAAAAATCCAATGATGATGGAAGTTACTACTGATGAAGAGGCGCAAGCTGTTTTACTTGATAGTATTGAAGGGACACAATACATAACAATTCAAAGAACTGAAAATGATGAATTGGGAAAGGGCGTACCGTTATTATCACTCAATAGCGATTTAATTTCTGAGGGTATGGTGGTTGATATGATCAATGCTGGAGTTACTACAGAATATTCAGCAGCCACACAATACTATGAAACTGATCTTTTGGCCCATGAACTTAATGAGGTATCAACAATTAATGATAATTCATTATATAATATCATTTTTAAATCATGAACTCAAGAAGAGAACTCAATTGAAGATCAAATCTGTATAAAACGTGTTCGAACAGGTTCATTCTTGTTTTTCAATATTCAATTACTCATATTTTACGTTTTTTATTGATTGAATTCAGTTAATGAGACGTTCAAGCGTGTTTGTTCCTGTTTGAACCAACTGAAATTCAATTTTAATTTCATAACCATCAAAAATATGAAAATGGAAGTTGAAATTGTTAATTTTTTGTTAATTATATCAAATTTTTCTGTTGTTTTATTCTTTTGTTTATATTTTACATTTTTTATGGATTTAATTCAATGGATCTAACACGTTTAAACACGTTTGTTCCTGTTTGAACCAACTGAAATTGAATTAAAACTTCATAACCTATAAAAATATGAAAATAAAACTTGAAATTGTTTATCTCTTCATCAATTTTATCAACTTATGTTGTTTTATTCAACAGGAGGATAGAAAATTAGCTGCGGCTTTAGTAGCTGTTCAATTGCAACAGCAACAAAAGAATCAACAGCAACAATTACATCATCATCATCACCATTCACATCATCATCATCATCACCAAACTCAACATGATGATACAGCATTGCCTGATGTGAGCCAATTGGCAACATTATCACCAGTGGATTCATATTCAATTCAAACAATTACAAACGAATCTGTTGTCGTTGGACAACAATCGCAACCAACACAGCCAACAACAACAATTTATCCACAATTACAGCAACAAACATTTAAACGTATCAACAATCATCACAATGTCAAGCAGGAATTTATAAACGTTAAAAGCGAATATGATATTGATGTATCAGCTGATAGCAGTGAAGACACAACGACATTGTGTTCAACTGGACCAAAACGTTCTTTACCACATAAAAAAAGAATTGCAAGAAAATTGAAACAACAAACGAAAAAGAGTCACAATAATTCATTGATTAACAAACGCGATTCTGCTAATAATAATCAAGAATTAATTGCATTGGATATTGTCAATGAAAGTCAGGGCCAGCAAATTTTTAAATGTGAATTATGTGGAAGTAAATTTATTGGACAACTTAAATTCTTCGAACACTTAAAAGTAACAAAATCAAATGAAATTTACTTGAATTTTTTAGTTTTAAAATTCATTTTATGTTATTTATTGTTTATTTGTTGGTTATGTTGTTTCTTTTCAGACTCATTATGAACCAGTTAAACAAGAATCACGAATTGCACAAGCAACCAACACTAATATAACAATTTCAGTATCAGAAAGTATTCAGGGATTAGAAAATGGCGTTATTGAAGAATTTAGCGAACCTGAGGACATCATGGAGGGAATTCGCGGTGTTGGTGAGTGATTTTATTTATAATACAAAATGAAACAAATTCGATTGGACCTTTTTAACTTATTTTTCATCGTCCTTTTTTTCTTTTGCGTAGTGGAAGAAACTGGCGCTCATATTGATGAAGACACAGAAACTAATCCATTATCAAACATCAATAGCAGCCCAACATTATGGACAATCTCTAATGTTACTCAAGCTGTTACTCATCAAGATCACAATACTGAATCAACAATAAATGAACAAGATTTGGATGATCCAGATAAATATGAGACTGAAGTTATTGATAATACTAAAAAGAAGAAGAGTCAGAAGCAACGGAAAACTTCAAGTAAATATACCAATTATTATAGTAATGATTCTAACCTAGAAAATTTTATCAATATCATTATAAATATGCAAATTTTTACATATTAGCTAACCTATAAATTCTATTGGTTTAACAATATAAAAATCATACAGATGAACTAACCTATAAATTCTATTGGTCTAACAATATAAAAATCATACAGATGAACTAACCTATAAATTCTATTGGT
>JAPYZF010000947.1:0-10721 GCA_030523045.1 Meteorus cinctellus
GTGAATTGACAAAACATTGAGATTTCCTTAAGAAATGACTGTGAATTATATTCGAATAAGTTTTACTTTTTCAAGTTGTTTCTTGAACTACAGCTTAAGGCGGTGCTCAATTCCCGACTGTGAATGTAAACAGTGCCTTAAGTTCGTGCTCAAGAAAAAAGATCTGACTGTGAATACGGCCCACAGCACACCTCAGTAGCACAGTGATCAGTAGCTCTATCTTTCTTAAATTTATCATTGTAAAATACACAGTTGGGACACTTTTTAGTTTGACTAGTACACATTTTTGTAATATCATTACCCGCACAGATTACACAGATATTATCATTATTGCAGTTCTTATGCTTGTGATTGGCTCTTCCACATTTATAGCACAGGTTCAGGTTGAAAAAATCATAGATTTTACAGCACTGATGACCAATGTACAGTCTAAAGCCATTATTTCTAAGGTGCAGATAGGACTCAGTTGTTAGTTCAAGAATTAATGTACGATAATCTGCACGACTTTTATAATCAGCACAAATATTAAACGCACCATCTATTTCAAGGAAGTTCCGATGGTAATTATTATCACACAATTCTTCCTTAATCATGTCACTATCAACATTAATAACCTTAATTTTCGGAAGCTTTAGATGCTCCAATTCAACACTAAAATCATTTCCAAGTTTATCACTTGACACAGACCTGGCTCTAGTCACGTCTGTATTGTTTTTACAAGTTATAGCAACCAGACCATCTCTATTTTCTTCAACTCTGTTTATAGGAATTGCTAAATCACTAGTTAATTTACTTTTAACTTTGGCAAGGGTTTGTGGGTTGTTATTATTATCTTTCGGTTTGACGTGAATATTAGGAACTCTATCAGCTTTTTTTGGTTCGTTTTTTGTTACACTAGCATACGATACATCATTTACTTTCTCTTTCGTCTTATTAACAATAGTATTTAACAGTTTGTTCTTATCCTTTCATTCTGAGTTTAATTCTTTTAACAGTTTATTTTCCATTCTTAGCATAGACAATTCATCATGCACATCAGTATCAGTAGGTTCCTGATTGTTTTTTGGAGAGTTTGAGGATAAATTATGCTTTGTTGGTTAGGATGTCCGTCTCAAGATTTGGACATATAACCAGCATCTCGCTCACGTATCTACCCTTCGAGTATTAATTAAAGTCACCCTCGTGATATACATATTCACACACAAGACAGATAACAATTTTAGGCACTTTCAAATTAGAATGACACTTAAATACTTTGCACGACTCTGAACCTGACACCGGCGGGTCCGCCATCTTGATCTAGTATGAATTGGGAGATAGAAAATAAAGTAGTCACAGTAAACAGAATCAAATGGGCAGTCGACTCGTTCGATAGATACAAAAGCCCAGAAGTGGACGGGATCTTCCCAGCTCTACTCCAAGAGGGAAAGAGGGGGGGGGGGCTACATTGTTCACTCATACCTCTATTTAGATCCATTTTCGCAATGAGCTACGTTCTGAAGGCCTGGAGGGAGGTAAAGGTCATCTTTATACCCAAACAGGGAAAAGCGCCTATGACACAGCCAATGTCTTTCGACTTATCAGCCTTTCCTCATTCTTTTTAAAGACTCTTAAGTGGCTAATTCATACACACATACGCGATGGACAAATAGTACACTGACCACTACATCTATCGCAGCACGCATATCAGGCGGAGAAGTCTGTCGAAGCGGCACTGCATGAGCTAGTCAGCCATGTAGAAGACGCCTTTAGACGCAAAGACTCCGTACTGGGCGTTTCCATAGACATCGAGAGGGCCTTCGATAATACACCCTTCGAAGCCATTAAAGAAGTAGCAGAACTATTGGGGGTGGAGAAATCCATCAGCAACTGGACACACTTGATGTTACAGACCAGGATGATGATCGCAGGAATACATGACACAAAAGTCAAAATCCACGTTCGCAAAAGCTGCCCACAAGGGGGGGGGGCTTCATATCCTGTTGTGGTTCCTTGTTATCGACGATCTATCATCCGAACTGCCAGAACAGAACGCCCATGTGATCGGCTACGCAAACGACGTGGCAGTACTGATTAGGGGCAACAGTTCAGCTGACATAAAATGGAAAATGCAATGCGGGCTAAACTTGATTCAAGAATGTTGCACATCGAAATCTCTGCAGGTGAATCAAGACTGAGGCGCTACTGTTCACGAATAGAAGGAAGCTGACTTTGCGCCCTCCATCCATCTTTGGCACAGAACTCAGCTGCACATCAGAGGTTCGCTAGTTAGGAGTGACCCTGGATAGACGGCTACGGGAAGCCATATATCCAAACAAGTTCGAAAGGCCACCACTACCTTCTGGGCCTGTAGGAGATTCTTCGGGCAAACATGGGGGCTAAAACCACACATAGCGGGATGGATATATACTTTCATCGCTATACGTCAACGTCCTTTCGCATCTGTAGTTTGGTGGCCCTCAGTCAAGAGGGACATTAACATCAGGATGTTTAATAAGATTCACGTATTAGTCGGGCTAGGCATCGCGGGAGCTATGCAAATTACTCCCACCCTAGTTATGGGGGCGATGTTAAACATCACGGCTCCATTCATGATGACAGAGACGCCCGCCGTTTCAGCGGGGCTACGTCTCAAATTTGGAGGCCATTGGAGGGCAGCAAAGTACGGACACGCGGCCATACTTGGGTACAGAGACCAAAACGGGTTACTGGACCAGAGAGGCGAGAGCGGACCACGTAGCTACCACTTCAGTAAAACCTACAACACCATACAACCAAGTAAGCGGGACTAGTTAATTGGTGACACAGACTTCGGCACCCCAGGAGGGCTCATTTGATACACAGATGGTTCAAAGAAACCCTCAGGGGAAGGAGCTGGTATTTGGAATGGAGAGTTCAAAAGCAAATTAGCTATTACACTAAATGATTCCACATCTGCTCTACAGGCTGAGATCTATGCAATCTGGACCTGCGCCAAGCTCATCTTGGAAAGTAGACACAGAAATAAGCAAATCTACATCTGCGGCGACAGCCTGGTGGCCCTTGGCGCTTTCACCACCGTCGAAACTGACCAGAACCTGCACAGACAGCCTTACAGAGCTTCCTGTGAATAACGCGGTCAATCTTGTCAGGGTACCCGCTCACTGCGGAACACTAAGCAACGAACGCGTGGACAAACTGACAATAACAGGAGCGGCAGGGAAAAATATGGAACCAGCTCACCCAGTACCGGTGACTCCTAGTGCTGTGGCGGAACGCATTAAGCAATGGGCTAGGAAGGAATTTCTTAGCATACAGCTCGATGCGGGCAGACTGACATACACGAAAAGTCTGTTCAACAGACCGTCGACGAAAACGGGCAATGCCTCGATGAAGCTAAAAAAGGATCAACTCAAAACGATAACTGGCTTCATCACAGGACATTGGAACACAGCAAGGCATGTCAGGAACATAGGGTACGAGTAGATCCCACCTGCTCAAGATACAGATTGGCAGAGGAAACTCCTATCCATCTGCTAAAACATTGTAGGGCGCTAGACCAAGAAAGATCTGCTTGTTTTGGTACCAACCGCCCCCCAAAACAAATATTCTAGAGAGTAACCTACTAAAAATACTGCGCTTTGATAACATTTGCAAATGAAGGGGGTCGATGGAATAGTCACAGTGAATACACGCCTGCCCAATACAGTGGGACCGAGTACAATGGTCAAACGACTGAGTGCTCGGGACTGGAGTAACAAACCAGCAGGTTTTATCTCAAAACAAAACAAAACAACAAATAATTCTAAATAATTCTAAGAATATAATTTTCAATCGTATCTCTCGAATATAATTATCACTGTTTGGGAATTGATTCAATTGGTTCCCAATTTAAGGATGTATATAATGTTAGGTCTTGACCGACCTTACCATCCCACTCATCATTCCATCATTATCGACCTATCGCCAAAACATTTTTTCCTTCATTAACTGACCGCGCTCGAATAAATGTACTATCGTGCATTTCTTCTCATGACAACTTCGCACACGTGTGCTCGCCTCGCTACTCTCTGAATCCATGATGGCGTCGCGTTCTCACGCGCTCAGTCATCACCGCTAAAATTCAATTGATGATAATGCAATGCACTGCGTGGCAGAACATGAATCTTTAGAAATATTCAAATAGAAATAAGAATCGTTATGAACATTTATCCCACGAATGCAACCGTCTCAAATGGATTGCATTTTATCAATTAGTCACAATTGTACTCCCCTTTTCCGGTAACATTAAGCTGTAAGAACAACTCACAAACGCCAAAATGCAACTCAGCATGGGAGAATATTAAAGTCAAGTCAGCTTTTTATAAATATTAAGAATCAAACTCCACCACTTGAGCATTCTGTCCAATGATCATTCAGTGAAATTATAAATAACAAATCACAGAACGTTTAATAAATTGTAACCAATTGTATGAAGTCCGCACGGACACCAAACTGCTGATATGAAAATTTGCAGTTTTGCAACGATACTTTACATTTCTATGTAACTGAAGTTCCGAACGTTCAGAAAAACGAAAGTTTCTCTGAACGGAAGAGTGGGGGAACTTCTTAGGGACGTACGGTAAAGGCGTAGAGCCCGTCGCTTGTGATTTCCCACGTTCTTAGCAATTACCACCGCATTTCCTAGCTTTAACTGTTCGAGATATCCCTGAGAAAAATCCACCTTGGAGCCACCCCTAATTTCAACCCTTACGTTTTTACGATTTTAATAGCAGTCTATACTCTATCCAAAAATTCTAAAAGAATTTTAGGTGACTGCTAAAACATTAAAAAAATTCCTGAGATAATTTTCTACCACAGGACCAACCCTTAATTCCATCCCCTGAGTACTTACATCCATATCTACCCTTTATACCCCGTCCAAAAATTTTGAAACAACTTCCTACCTTTTTTATAAGCTCTATGAAAATGTTTCAAACTATATCCAAGTCCCGGGCCAACCCCTAACTCCATCCCCTAAGTACTTGCGTCCATATTTACCCTCTATATCCCGTTCAAAAATCCTGAAACAATTTCCTATTCTCCTTATGAGCTCTCCTCATATTTTTTGATCTGTATCCAAGTCCCGGACCAACCCCTAACTCCATCCCTTACGTACTTATATCCATATCTACCCTTTATACCCCGTTCAAGAATTCTGAAAAAATTTCCTACTTTTTTCAATCTAATTCTAAAATTAGTATGCTTATATTTATAAGAATCATGTTCAAAATCACATGTGTAATACAACATCAATATTTTCTAATTCGAATCAGGCGCAAGCATTAATCCTATCGCATGTAGTTTATATATGCAGCCCACAGAAATTTGCCAATTCGGCAAAATTTACTAGAAAAAGCTAGCAAAATTATGATTTCGATGAATTCCGATACCTAACCAGTTAATTGAGAATTCTAACAAGTATCGTTTGGCGGTCTCAATTTGTTCTTTAATTATAAGCAAACAAAAAAAAAAATGAAAATTGAGAATTAAATATCACCGAAACTATTAATCTGGCGTGTGAAGTTTCTCCAGACAAATTGTAAAGCTCAAAAAAATCTACAATTCATTTCTATTTGAATCTCCATCCGACCGATAGATCAATACTTATGAACGATCAAAGATTTATAAACAAATTAATCTCGCGTGCGAAAAAATTATCCGATTGCTATTTTTTTTCCTCAATCGATTTCTGACACTACAACAAACACTGTAAACTTTTGATAAAGTGTTTATTTCGAAAATTCAGTTTTTTAAAGCCAAAAAACCGATTCTGCTTCAAAGCCCGATATCTTGGAGACTAATTAAGCTACAGACCTCCATTAGAGCTTCAAAAACCTTAAAGTTTGTTGCGAAAAATCCGTCTATTCTGATAAAATTTAATTTCTGATAGACATCGAGTGACGGTGAGTTAAACGCAAGAAGATTTTGGATCGAGCGCGCGCTTCCGAGTCCCGTATCTGTGGTAGAAGGGGAACTTAGGGGTTGTTCTCAACGAGTATGGGCGCCCTAGTGTAGCGCAACCACTCTACTCTTAGCATTTCATCTCGCTTATTGAATATTATTATTCAATTTATAAATAATGTTGATTTTCATAAGATATGCAATTAAAAATATTTAATAAGCCAGATGAAATGCTAAGAGTAGAGCGGTTGCGCTACACTGGGGCGCCCATACTCGTTGAAAACAACTGCTAAGTTCCCCTTCTACCACAGATACGGGACTCGGGAGCGCGCGCTCGATCCAAAATCTTCTTGCGTTTAACTCACAGTCGCTCGATGTCTATCAGAAATTAAATTTTTTCAGAATAGACGAATTTTTCGCAACAAACTTTAAGGTTTTTGAAGCTCTAATGGAGGTCTGTAGCTTAATTAGTCTCCAAGATATCGGGCTTCGAAGCAGAATCGGTTTTTTGGCTTTAAAAAACTGAATTTTCGAAATGAACACTTTATCAAAAGCTTAAAGTGTTCGTTGTAGTGTCAGAAATCGATTGAGGAAAAAAAAAATAGCAATTGGATAATTTTTCCGCGCGCGAGATCAATTTGTTTATAAAACTTTGATCGTTCATAAGTATTGATCTATCGGTCGGAGGGGGATTCAAATAGAAATGAATTGTAGATTTTTTTAAGCTTTACAATTTGTCTGGAGAAACTTCGCACGCCAGATTAATAGTTTCGGTGGTATTTAATTCTCAATTTTCATTTTTTTTGTTTGCTTATAATTAATGAACAAATTGAGACCGCCAAACGATACTTGTTAGAATTGTCAATTAACTGGTTAGGTATCGAAATTTATCGAAATCATAATTTTCCTAGCTTTTTCTAGTAAATTTTGCCAAACAGGGTAAAACTGACTAAATTCTGCGGGCTTTTATCCACAGTACGCGCTATTGAACACGGATTTTGCTATCCGCAGAATAGAAAGCTTTTTCTTGATTCTTCTGGTCCTAATTTAAAAGAAAACCTGAGATGTGAAAATTTTGTATTTCACATTATTTACAAAAAAATCAACAAATTGAACGCAGAAATTAGTTTATTTCTATTTATCATTACTGCCATACAAATAATGGGATTGATTTTTTTTACTCATGAACTATTATCTTGGAAATATTATAAAGAAAACAACATTTACATTCTTATGGTTAAAATTTTCATTAGTTTAGAGTATATATTATTAGTTTTGAGATCTTCGACAGTTTCGGCAAATAAATTGCGACAAGCTCGAATTTTGCCTCAGAATTTTTCTTTATTTTGTTTTTTGTCCACTTCTGAAACTCAGTCTTTTGTTGTCGGAATAATTGTCTTCTTTATCGACACAATTATTTTTAATGCTACGCTTACACATTATACATGTAATGAGTTTCGAGTCATTGATAAAATTTTTGTCACGAAACATGTGAATAATAAAGAGCAGAGGAAAAAGTACAGTAAAATTCCTATAATTTCGAAGCTACGGGACCTAGAATTCCGAGAATTAGAATGTATAGGATGCCCTCTCCACAAATGCACAGATCCAATGAATGAAGGGCGCTTCATCTATCTCACTCACTCTCTATAGAGTGGGGGTACATAAAGCGGGAGTATTTAAAAGCTAACATAACCTTAAAAAGCTGATTGATGTAAACAATACTTGAATTATAAATTATTTTAACATTATTAATATTAATGTATGTAACTATCATTTCAACTAATTTTTTCATTTACGTAGTACAAAATATTTATTTTTTTTTACTAATACAAACTAAAAAATAACAAACATATAGGCACTAAAGTACGCTCAGACTGTAATTATTTATCACATAGTTTGGTTATTTTCTATCTGTCACTAATATTATTTTCCTGTCACTTTCAAATAAAAATCCTGTCACGCATGCGCTACAACGCGCGCAGTAAAATGAGCGCCTTGGATAAGACAGGGAGTGGGAGAGAAAACTTCTCCTGCAATGTAGGGGAAGTCGAATCTAGCAAGCTCGAATTTATAGGAGTTCTACTGTATGCGTAACCATTCATATGAATGCACACTAACGAGTAGAACAAAACTATGTCACATTTTCAGCGCTTCAAAACAGCAACAAATAAATGAATTTCGTAAATCTATGATATGGGAATTGTTCATTGAAAACTCCTCTATCGATCTGCCCTGATGTGATTTTCATGTAAAATTGAGAAAAAAGTTATAAAAACAAAAAAAAAATTTGTTCCCAAACTTTTCTCTTTTTTTGTTAATAACTTTTTAATTTTTGGTTTTACGACTGAAAATTTTGCAACAAAAGTAATAGCTTATTCAATTTGCAACAAAAAATGTCTCCTCACATTTTTTGCGCGACCAGTAGTTCAAAAGATATGGCGGAAAAACCGTTTTCACCCCCTTTTTTTCAATATTGCGGCCGGGGGGAAAGGACTGAGATCACACAAACAAAGTTAAGCTTCTCATGACCCTACCTCCACATTGAAAACAAAAATTTGCATCCTATAACAATTACAAGGTGACCCCTATGGAAAATGTAACATTTCAATGGACTATGACGGCGTAAAAAAACGTTGTGCTGCTTGCCGTCACGGCACACAATCCTATGTTACTACTCAAGCGTTCTTACAAATTTTTCACATAGAAAAAAAAGTTGGAAAAAAAAAACGTTGCTAGCCCTTATGTAGCGCCGAGACATTGTGTATATGTACACAATGTCTTAGCAAGCTTAAAGACAAACGAAAGACACAGTAGGTATCATATGACACTATACAAGCGTTGACGTGCGCTTCGCACTTGAACATCGACGCTGTTTGATGAGAGTATGGAAACTATGTGAAAACTGTAAGCTGATTGGTCGATATCGATGTAGCTGCGTAAATATGAATTTTTGTTCTAAATCTCTACTTATTGTAATGCATTCGTTAGTGTACTGTCGCCTCGTCCACTACTGTTTCTTTTTCGAAGCAACGCTAAACATTAGTTCCAACATAGAGTTATATTGTGAATTTATGAAAGATTTTTTCATTTTGTTTATTTAAATGAATTAAAATGAAAGAAATTGGTCGCGAACTCTTAACCATCGCCCGCATTATATCTCAGGATGTTACATCGCTTGACAGCGTAACATTTTCATCTTACGCCGATGGATCTGTATGTAAAAAAGTACGTTATTTGTCATTTACTCTTAATCTAAAGAAATATATATATAAATTTTCCAATTTACGGTGGGGTCTATTCTCAAGACTATGAGAGTCTCCCTCATATTATTGCTATGACAGGTTTAAAAGTGAGCAAAATTGAAAAAACAAATCAATTTTTGTTACTATTAAAAGAAAATATATATATAATAAATTATTATTGAAAGTTTAGGGTTTCTGATTATAGGAATTAATGATAGAAAAAACTTGTTCAAAATCAATCGTTCATAACTTTTGTAATTTGTTCGAGTGGAACTTTATTTTTTTTTCAATCATTTACATGCCGTTCTCAAAATTGAATGACATCTTGTTTATATTTTTTAAGAGACTGCTGAAGGAAGTAGACCGAAAAGGCTCTCGTATTGTTAACAGGCGGTCTGTAGAATTGCAGTTTCATAAATTTCTGTTACTCAAAAAAAATTTTCATGCATTATTTATAAATTTACTTCTGATTAGAGCGCTGTTTTCTAAATTTTCATTTAATAACGAGGAATTTGTTTTTTCCTTGTAGTTTATATTTCCCGTATAAGTAAAATAAATATAAGACGGTTTCTCATAATTAGTGTGGACACAGAAACAATTGACACCGGTTTCTAACAACACTTAAATAAAATCATTAAAATCGCTAAAGAATATCACGTTATCAATGTCCACAGCACGCTCGTACTACAAATGCTAAATTGTTTTATCAAATTTTTCATTACCACATTTTTTTATTCACAATTTTCAGTATACGATTACGTAAGCGCTAGCAGCGTAATTTTTTTTTTTTTCTTCACTTTTTAATTTCGAACTGCGTGTTATCTTTTACCCTGTCAGATAGTTCCTATATTTTTTTGAAGACTACAAAATCATAATATGCAGCTATTACAATAGGTAGTTCTTATAATTTATAAAGAATTTGAATTTATGATCCAAACTAGATCATTATTAGATACAATAATAGTCAGGAGTACAGTTAAAAGTATATTTTTTGATTTTTTGCAACTCACATATTTATTAATTTGAAATTAATTCCATGTTTAGATTTCACAAAAGATCAAGCAAAAGTGCGACAAAAATTTTCGGAATTCCCTAATATGTGAATGGGAGAAAGAAAATTTTGAAAAATGCAGTCTCAGAAATGATTGCGAGTAGACTTGGAACTGCTTTCAGTAACCAGGTTAAGCAAGATTGTGAACTTTCACAGAAAATTACTGGTGGTAGTGAAACGATTACTCCTTTAGAAGAATACGATGTGATTCCAAATGCAGGACAAGGAAGCTGCTTTTATCGGGCTGTCTCACAGGCTCCATTTGATTCAAAAGACGAACATCTTCATCTACGGTACATGGCAGTTAAATATGTCGAAGACAATTTCGATCAGTGTAAACGTCGATTTTGCTTGGGTTACGATACGAGTGAATGTTGTAACGAGGTGGCACCGGCCACTCTCGATTTTATATATATTATTGCATCCGCATATACATTTCCGCAGTATCTGAAATATAATAGGTTGTAGATTAATAATAACTAATTAATATGAAATAAGCGAAA
>JAPYZF010000948.1:0-10661 GCA_030523045.1 Meteorus cinctellus
ACACACACACACACACACACACACACACACACACACACACACACACACACACACACACACACACACACACACACACACACACACACACACACACACGTCTTAAAACGTCGAGATCCATGAAAAACTCGATTTTTTATTTTCGGGGTAAAAACAATAACTTCCTATCAGGCAGTTGAAAAATATCGATTTCTTTTGGCACAGCTTAATACTATATACTACAAACGGCCAAAAGTGATGTATTGAAAATATATCTTGCGTATATTTAAATTATATTGTTATATATTCTCCATATATCGCGTTGATATCTCGTCTATATGAGAGGTATAATTTCATATATCTACACATATATGTTTTTTATACTTCAAATATATATTATTTCCATGGGGGATAACACAATCTACGTTCTGGGAGTTGAGGATTTTTGGAGGCTTAATGTTTCCAGTTTTCAATATCATTGATCTTAGTGTTAGTGATAGATTAGGTAATTGAAGACGATTCACTAAGGGCGGGTGGACTAGCTGAGAGTGAAGCTGTTTCAAATATCCTCACCGAGCTATTTTTTTGTCAGTGTTTTCTTCGTAAATAATTTTTGAGTTAATGCCAGCAATGTTGAGGAATGCATGAAAAATTACCATAGGCCAGCGTCGTGTATCTCAAACAGCACCATACTCTCCTTGCAGTTGGTCTACAACATCCACACCAGCTTCAGTTCGATTATAAAAAGTTACTATTTTTGTTTTAGTCAGTGATGCCAACTCGTCAAATTTTTTCCCCCAAGGTTATTTTAAAATCCCCTAAATTTAAACTAAAATACCCTAACTTCGAATTAAAAAAAAAATTTTAATCAATTTCTACAATTTTATTCTTCACATTCTATTGCTTAATTGAATAAACAATCAAACTAAATATTTATAATTTTCTTGAACATCTTGAATTAACTCACCCGAATAATTTCTATTTAAGGATGAATTTTTTTTTTTAATAAAAAAATGGTAATAAAAATAGTTTATAAGATTATTAAATTAATTCATTTATTCTTTAGATTAATAAATAAATAACTGTAAAATAAATGAATTAAATAAATGTGTAATAAAATATTTGAGGAATATTTATTCTCAACTCGTTAATAATTTCGAAGAACTCGTTAGCTTCTTGTTCTTGAACTGAGTCCGTCTTTTTGAAATCATACATTTTTCCGTTAAACGCTTTCGACATACCAGAAGATGGAACAAAATTTACACACGAACCACAGTTTCTTTGTAAGCTAAATCTAACTATCATTAAGCTTTGCAACAATTCAAGTGACAACTTATTCCTTAGCTTATTTTCAGAAACACAATAAATTGAAAATGTGCGTTCTGCGCTCGCATTAGAAATCGGAACAGTTAATAATGCAATAGCAAATTTTGCAATATTTTTTAACCGTTTATGTCCTGCTGCATCACAATCATCATTTACTTCAGCATAAAAATTAACTGAATTATCGAGATGAGACCATTGTTTGTTATGTAATTTATCCCATTCTGACTCGATGTCATTTTTAATGCCATATAAATCAGTCTTGTCAAATTGAGTGAGAATATTATTGATGCTGGGTTTCAGCTGTGATGTGGCAATTATGGGGTGAAGATCAGCCATTGTTTTGAGTATTGACAGATTATCAGGTAATCGTGTTCGTATATTGTCAGCTAGCACAATCAAAATGTTTCACATCTCTCTCGCGCATCTTCTATATCTTCCCGATTGATATTTTTAGCGATACACTCGAAATCATAACCAAAATTTATTGCTGCCGTATGCATTATGTGAGATTTAAAATCAAAAGTTATTAAATCGTCATCTTTAATTTTTTGTAGTTGACTTGGTACCACAATTTTGTGAAGTAAAGTTCTATACAATAAAAATAAATCTTCGAAAAGTTTTGTTGGCTCAACATTGTCACTTTGAAACAAAATATTTATTTGTACCACTGTTTTGAGTTCAGATTTTAAGAAGATCAAAAAACTTTGTATGGTATTCGTGACATCGTATCATGCAATACAGAAGCAGCGAAACAGTCATCTTCATGAGTAGAAAAATATTTTTCCAATATTTTCCATTGGTCAAGAATAGTTTGAATTGCATCAAATCGCGCCACCCAACGAGTACCTTTGAGACCTTGGATCTTCTTTCAATTATGATTGTTATTTATATCTTCAAATAACATTTTATATTCTTCCCAACGTTTGGGACTATTTGACAAATAGTTATGTGTTTCTTTCACAAAATGATCAATCCGATTAGATAATACATCGGCTGCCTTTTCAGCAAACAAATGGAGAGAGTGAGAAACATATCGTATGACAATTAAATCAGTCAATTCTCGTTTAAAAAGAGCAGTAACTGAATTATACTTGCCAACCATTACACTTGCCCCATCGACACCGAATCCCGTCATATTGTTAACTTTTAGAAGCATACATTTTTTGAACGATCCTGTCATCATGAAAATTCTTACTCGGAGGTTTTCGGGTTGCTGATTATAAATCTGAAGTCAGATTTTCGAAATTTACGATGGCGGATCCAATATAACCGACGCCGAAACGTGACTCTGCGAGAATATTGATGAAAATTTATACTCAGGGGTTTTTGGGGTCCCTGATTACGAATCCGAAGTCAGATTTTCAAAATTCAAGTTGGCGGATCCAATATGGCCGACACCGAAACGTAACTCTACGAGAATATCCATAAGATTTTGAAAATTTACTCTTTCTTGGCACAACCCAGAGCTAACGACGAGGACGTGAAGAGTTATAGCTCCATTTTTTCATTTTAAAAATTTTTTTTTAATTTTAAAAATTTTTTTTAGTTTTTTTAATTTTTTTTATTATTTTTTCTCTATTTTTAACATATTTTTAGTTTTTTTTTCATTTTTTAGTTATATAAAATTATGAGGAGATAAGTGTTGACTTCGAATCAAGCGTGGCATCTTTGAAAACAATTCCTTTCTGGCAAAAGACGTAGTGGTACATTGCATGTCATACATTTCCATTTTGTCCTTCTCTGATCCTCTTTTGTACTGCAATGAGCACATCGTCTCGACTCATTTGCGAAAACCGGCATATCAGCTGCTTGTGAGTATCTCTTGTCTAGAGATACTTGTGGTTTACCATGGTGAGAAGTATCTGAGACATGACTTTGACGCTTTCTACCTCTAGGATTTGGAATTTTATGTTCTACTAATTGTTCCACCAATAATAATCGAAATTTTTTCGAAGTTAGTTTCGGATTTAGCTCTTTTTCCTTGTACAAAATGTATGCATTAGTGATAGTGAGATCGAGAAAATGCCAAAATAATCTGAACCACCACTTTTTGGATTTTCGATCAATTTTAAAAACCGAAATTAGGCGATCAGCAGAGTCCGCATAGCCCATATGCTTATTATAATCTGAACAGATTACAGGGCTATTGACAGCTTTTAGAGAACCATTATTTTGTCTACGATTCACGATAGTTAATTCATAGGGATCATGGTAATTTGATTAGAAATGAACAGGTTTCTTATCCATCTACTTGACCCAGCTGAGACCTGTATTTGTAGTCTTGAATTCGTATTCTCCTATTTCCATTTTTTGTCTGTTTTTTTTTCTTTTGAATTACTCGGCAGTCCAGAACGATTTTGTCTCACTGTACCACAAGCAAAAATTTGATCTTGTTTTAAAGATAACAAAAGGTCAACTCCTGTAAAGAAATTATCGAAGTATACGTGGTGATTGCCACCAATAACTTCTCGTATGAGGTCTTTTACTACTCGGGCGCCCAATTGTTTTTCAGTACTGTCAGTTTTGCCAGGATATATTTGAAATTCACAAACATAACCAGACTCATCCGCACGAATCCAACATTTATATCCACGCTTCACTGGTTTAGTTGGCATATATTGCTTCATACTATTCTTTCCTTTGAACTTTATCATAGACTCGTCAATTGATTGGTACTGGCCTGGCTTGAAACATTCTTTGAAGTTTTGAGAGAGCTCATCCAAAAGCGGTCTCAACTTACACAGCTTATCATATCTTGGATCGCCTCTTTTCGGTTCTTTAGAATTATCGTTGATGTGCATATGGGACAGAAAAAAACCAAAACGATTGACTGTCATGCATTTGAGGATTATCAGACCAATAATCGCGATAAGATGATAATTTTTTGATCCCCATCAGAATATTGAGACCGAAAAATATTTTCAGTTCTTCTCTCGTTATGGGACTATGCTGACTGTTTTTTTGAGTGCAATACAAATTTGTTTGTTCCACGATGTGATCCAACAGGTGTGTAGGAAATTAGCAAGTAAATATCTCTGATGGAGATTTCGCGTTTTCTGGAATGTTTGGACCAAAGCTTTTGGAAAATGGAATATCCGTTCTCAATTTACTGATGGCTTCCCAAATGTGACCTGCGTCGGGATTTTGTTGGTCTGATGTACTAGCATCTTCTTCTATAGATTCCTCATCTTGAGAGATATTATTCAAAATAGAAATCGATTGGTCTGCAAGTGACTTTGAATTCACAACCTCTTCTTCATCATCACAATTGCCAAGTCCATTAACTGATTCTGAATCGCTAGGGATTTCGGTTTCGTTCACATGATTTTTTCGTCTCATATTTGTGACCAGCGAAATAAGTGTTGAGAATGATCGATTTTAGTGAGAAATCCATATAGACTATAAGAAGTATCTATTTCTATCAGCAGATTTCCTTCAACAAATCTTCAGGAACAAAAATACACGTATAATGTTATGATAAATTATTAATCGAGAACAACCTGTATGTACCGAAGAACTATATAAGACTCATAGGAAAAAAAATCAAATGTCCGTAACAGCACATTGTTCATCAATATTTACAGTAGATTGCAATATTTGTATACGCTATCTCGAATTTTATAAATTGAATACAAATGGAAAAAGATAGAAAAGTGGAGTTGGGATTCTTGTTGTAATTGTTCTAAAAATCGATGTTGTGCCAACGAACAGTGAATTTTTAAAATCAATGAAATTTTCGAACTTATGTGTTCACGTCGGCTATTTTGTATCGACTATTTCGAATTACGCAAATCTAACATCGGATTCGTAATCAGCGACCCTGAACCCCGAGTAAAAATTTTTATCAATATTCTCGTAGAGTTACGTTTCGATATCGGTCATATTAGATCCGCCATTTTGAATTTTGAAAATCTGACTTCAGATTCGTAATCAGCGACCCCAAAAACCCCTGAGTACAAATTTTTATCAATATTCTCGCAGAGATATGTT
Organism: Meteorus cinctellus; assembly: GCA_030523045.1. Classification (NCBI taxonomy): domain Eukaryota; kingdom Metazoa; phylum Arthropoda; class Insecta; order Hymenoptera; family Braconidae; genus Meteorus; species Meteorus cinctellus. The sequence continues at coordinate 5,293 of JAPYZF010000948.1, forward strand.
TTGGCGTCAGCCATATTGGATCCGCCATCTTGAATTTCGAAAATCTGAATTCGGATTCGTAATCAGCGACCCCAAAAACCCTTACTCACCAAATTTCCAATTATTTTGTTGGATAGATTCTTCAAAAATGAATTCTTTTGAAAAAAGGTCATTTTTTTCAATTTGTTTGTTTATAAATCTTATATTATGAACAATTATGCCAATTAGAGTGTATTGTTATGTTCTTACATCCCTCAAACAACTGAAAAATGCAAAAAACCGTATCTGAATAAGTTCAAACGTAAATAAATTGGAAATATTCAATTGAATCAAAGTGGTAACGTGGGTTACCACCATGCTTCAACTTGTTTTTTTCCAATTGAAATTTTATCGCTTGATGTACAGATTTTGCATCACAAGCAACTATCTTAACTAATGGATAAAAAGTCGTTATCACATCTTTCGTTTTTTCACAAAAAAACCGCAACATGATACATAACGTCTTCTGTGTTGAAATATCGGTACTTTCGTCAATTATAATTGAAAACGGTGAATTTCCTAGTTCTTCAATAAGTTGATCAAGCATACATGGGCCTAGTATATTTTTGATGAGCATGGTGCACTTAGTGCGGTGAAGTTTTAATTTGGCTAATGCATTTGATGAAGGATCTAGTTGAGGCAAGAGGTTAACCATATGGTCTACCGTTTTTAATGAACAATGCTCGGCAATGAACGCAGCTGTTTTCAACTCAGCTATTTTTATACTATCGGCCACAATAGGTTTGAATGTGGAATCCAATTATCCAGTTTGATGAGCTGACTTATCTTTTAGAACAGAATCCATATGTTTTCGGCTTTTTGAATGTTCCACCAATCCTTTTTTGTGAGCTGATAATGTTTTGTGACAATATTTACGAAAAGCCATATCTGTCTGTCCGCTGGGATCGGACGCGATCCAATCTGTTGATAAAAATAATAAATTCAGAAAATGCACAATATCCTCTAAGAATAAATAAATTTTGAGACATCACATCCAATGCTTAATTTCACAAAAGAAATGAATGGTTCAATAATTGCATTTTTTGTAATATTTAGGTTATATGATAAAATTTGCAAGCAAGATTAAAAAACGTATGTCATATTTATCTAAACGACAGTTATTATGACCATAACAAAGACAGAGAATAACAAATTACATTGTGACAAAATAGAACCTTAAAACCTGTAATTTTTAGTCTTACACCAGATATATGACATGATAACAAACACTGAATGCTAACAATACTTTTTACATTTCAAAATGAAATGAACATTACCTAATGTGACTGTTCTGATTGAATGCTTTGATGACAGCTTTTCTGTGAAATTTGTAGGAAATCCTGGGCTGTACAAATTGTTAAATTGGAAATATATTTATTGAATATACTTAATCTCTCAAATACCGTTATCTCTTTCAAATTAATTTACTTACATATTGTATTTGATATAATACCTAAGATTTAAGTACTTTTTAGTACTATAAAAATAATGAGATAAGGCATCCGACGAAGATTAGAGTACTCAAACATCAATTAAATTAAAAGATACATACTCTTGAGTATAATTAATACTTTCATCAATTTTCGGCATTTTTTCGCATAATTATTTATATGTAACATTCAGATAGAATTATTCCAAAGTAATAAATTTAACAGGTGTCAACAACGGTTACATGAGTATTGTAGATGCGGTATCTAAGTCAATTAATCGAACAATCGATGTATCGATATTTATGTTGTAATTGTTAAAAAATGTTTAATTAACTAAGGACTGTGCGATTATCATGGAAAATAGATTATATGTTAGAAAAATTTTAATGCATTGATATTTCATGAAATTTCAAAGGTTCAAAAAAATTTGTTTATTTTTATTTTGACGTTATTAAAATGAGACTGCTAAGTTTAGCAATCAAATCATAGAGGGCCACGAGCTATTTTTCGTGATATTTATTTCTTTTGTGACGCTACTGTTTACCTCGTGAAATCAGAGGTCTCTGAGAATGGAGTTCTCCAAAGGTTTTGATTTTTCATAAGTTAGACAGAAAAATTCTGAGTTAACGAACTATTTATTTATTTTTATATCTTATTTTCTGCCTAAAAAATGCCCTAAAAAAAATTTACCCCGATAAAATTTCCTCTTTGAATTCTTTTCCCCTAAATTTGGGGAAAACCCCCCAAGTTGGCATTACTGGTTTTAGTTTATCCCCAGTATCTTCATCAATTTTACGAGAATTGCGTGGAGTAGAGTATATCAGAAAGTTCTTCGATTTTTTAGGGACATATGACACTGCCGTACTTTTATCAGTAAACGAAAATTTGCTGCTATAAATAGATCGATTTTTAATTCCAGTCTTTGCTTTCGGAATCTCTCGTTTATTACGACTTATGGTTTCGACAAGAGTTGTGTTGTTTTCTAATAAGTAGTTTACAAGAGGTACAGATGTGAAGTGATTATCGCAGGTAACATTCCTACCAGTCTTCAGTATTGGAGTAGTCAGTCTTTTAACAACATCAAATGCAGAATTAGACTTTTGAAATGGTCTTGATGGTTGTTTGCCGGTCTATTTGCAATATATTGCCGAAACTTACATCGACCTCGGAAAGCTTGCAGCATTTCATCAATAGTTAAAAAAGCGCCAGGTGTATAATTTTTTTAACATCGCTTCAAAAATTTTCCGAAAATTCGCGGATAGGCGCCACATTATCTAATTTTTTGCGATCATCACGATCGTTAACGTCGTCGAATCTCAAAGCTTACAATGAATCATAAAATCGTAGCTTCAACATCAGCGCACGGAAACAATCCGGAACCGAACCGTCAGTTGCCCATAGTTCTTTTGAGTTTCGTCGTGAAGCTTTGTGTAGTCTTATCAGGTATAATAATTTAATCATAACCCGTATTTCAACGACTGAGGTAGCTTGAATTTCTGTTTTACGTTTTATTCATGAACGCACGCTAAGAAAACATTAGTATCATCGACAATTTTCTCAATTGTTTCATTGGAAAAAAATAGATTCCAGCCACCCAGTGGTGTTTTTGACTCCTTTGCGTATTTTTTAACTCTGGGTAGACGGATGACAATATTCAGTCGCTTTGTACGGTCTTTCTAATTAGGCGGATCATGGAACCACTTTGTAGTTTTATCTCTTCCAAATTCAGACTTTTTATTTTTGACTTGATTCTCCAGCAGACTATTATTATTGTCATCTTTGTCACCTGTGTCATCTGATTCACCTTCTGATTGCTCAGTGTTGGAGTCATGGTTACTAAATTCTGATTCAGCGTCAGACATTCCGTCAAGATCTGAGACACCAGTATCATTTTCGTCTCCCTTTTCAGTTGGTTGGTAATTTGCCATGGGAATTTGTTATTCAATGTATAAATTGTATCCATTCATACGTGGAAGAAAATAAAAATTTCTGAGTGGATGTTTACAAAAAGCCAAGAACTGATAAGTGTCAAATTATTACAATTTGATAAAATTTTCTTATTTAAGGGGAAGGTGAGGTCTACTCGTACAAAAAAGGCATGTTTTTGTAAATTTTTTGTGATGACACGGTTAAAATCTTTTTATTAAAACAAATCGTTTATTGAAGTATAACATTCGTAGAATATTGTGTCGAATTTTCACGAAGAAATATTGAAAAATACGGCAATGGCAGCAATTATTCGGACGTGTCTCGGAAAAAAAGTAGAATTGCGATGCCCCTCATAACTTGGTGCTGGATCATCTGAGATCAAACAAGTAGGGTTGTATATGCTCGTTCACTACGCTCGCTCATGAGTAGGATGCCCATATCTAGTAGTAGATATTTTTTCGTGTGGCTTAATTGGAAAATCGCTTTGTCGTATTTGATACTAATAGGTATAACATCAATCACTTCCCGATGCTACTTGATGTTCTCGCTCGTCGAGTCCCGTAGAAATTTCAATTTTCCCGTTTAAATTCCATTTTCAGATATGTTTAATGAAAAAACTAAAATAATCCTCAACTGATTCGAACCAAAATCAAATCAGCACCAAATTACGTCAAACTCTATCGATTACGTCATAGACTATTCGAATCGCGTCATTAGTTTGGGCGTAATCGTACGACCAAAAATCATACCACATACACACTGTTACGTCTTGACCGACCTTACCATCCCACTCATCATTCCATTACCGACCCATCGCCGAAACATTTTTTCCTTCATTAACTGACCGCGCTCGAATAAATGCGCTATCGTGCATTTATTCTCATGACGACTTCGCACACACATGTGCTCGCCTTGCTATTCTCTAAATCCATGATGGCATCGCGTTCTCACGCGCTCAGCCATCACCGCTAAAATTCAATTGATGGCAATGCGATGCACTGTGTGGCAGAATATGAGTCTTTATAAATATTCAAATAGAAATAAGAATGGTTATAAACACTTATCCCACGAATGCAACCATCTCGAATGAATTGCATTTCACCGAATAATCACAATTGTACTCCTCTTCTCCGGTAACATTAAGCTGTGAGAACAACTCACGAAAGCCAAAATGCAACTCGACGTGAGAAAACAATAAAGTCAATTCAGCTTTTCATGAATACCAGGAATCACACCCCACCACTTGGACTTTCTGTCCAATGGTCATTCAGTGAAATTATGAACCACAAATCAGAGAACGTTTAATAAAATGTAACCAATTGTATGAAGTCCGCACGGACACAAAACTGCTGCTATGAAAATCTGCAGTTTTACAACAATACTTCACATTTCTCCGATCTTCTAAATCACTTCTACTCAGAACTTCTATTCAGACAACCAGTTCGAGAGCACGTCTTCAAAAGACCAAATTAGAAGTCAATATTCAGTGTGTCTCGAATCTTTATCAAAGTCAAAACAATCAAGTAACCGAATAATAGGTTGATCTCGCATATGAACATAATAAATCCGTACGTTTCATCAAGTTAATATGAAGTGTTCATTGTTTGAATCAAAATTGTTAATAATCAACAATCAAATCAGTGGAGTTAATGAACATAAAACATCAACTCTAATCATTTTACATTGCATTCAATGACACACCTAATCCTCGACCACTTCAGTAGCGGGTCGCGGTAGTGAGCAACGATCCATTTACCTTATCTGAACTTTCATCTGACATTCGATTGTTATATATTCTGTTGTATCATTTGGAGCGGGTGGATGTGTCATCAAGAGTGAAAGCAATCAACAATCAAGACATTTCAATAATCTACAAATATCAACTTCCGGAATTCAATCTATTCCACTCGTTCCAACGACCACATTGCAATCAGGTCATAGCAATACACACGCACACACACACACACACACACACACACACACACACACACA
>JAPYZF010000950.1:0-10703 GCA_030523045.1 Meteorus cinctellus
TGGTTCAAGCAATAACAAATCAACAAAGTACGACAGAAAATACGAGAAAGTTATGTTTGAAACAAGAAGATTTAAAATCATTCGGCTCAAAAGATATAAGTGATTTTGTTACTCAAATGTCGATGGTTTTATTCGAGAAGTTCGGTTTATCTACAAGTTTTCTTGATTTACCTGTAGATCGATGGGAATTAGATCACGGGTACCAGGCTTCTTTAGAAATTGTTCGATCAGTTAAGGTTGTAAATGATATTGCCGAAAGAGCTGTAGCGTTAATTGATAAATATAATGATAGTCTCACTTGTGATGAAGAACAAAAGCAGTTTTTATTACAAGTTGTTGCTGAACATCGCAAAAACTAACCCAATTGTAACAAACGGAATTTATGTGAGTAATATGTTTACTTGAATCTCATAACTGATTTTAAAATAATTCAAGTGAAGATCTTATTAGTTTCATTCATAACAAGATTATAAATATGTCTATCATGATTATCTTAATGTTCTTTTAAAAGATGTAAGCTCTTAAAAACTATTGAAATATATAAATAAAGACAATAACATATATAAGCATATCATTTTGTTACTTTATGTAAATTTTTTGTTTACATTTCGTTTTTAGTAACTATCTATTTCTATTAAAATACTGATGATTTTTTATAAAATCATAGATTTGAGCAATTCTGACTGTAAACAGGAATTTTACCAAGTTTTGAATCAATAATGAGCTTGAAAGCAAAAAAAAAAATAGAATTTACATAAAATTCATCATTTCAAAAATAAAGAACATTAATAACTTAACAGTATTAACATTTATTATAGCATAAAAACTATTTTTTTAGATCATAAATATTCCTAGAAAAATTGCATTAGTATGTTCTTTTCGTTAGGAAGCAGTTTAATGAGTGTTTATCAATAATTAAAAATAAAAATTATAGAACAAATTGTAATTTAATCAGTTATAAAAAAAACGTTGTTGATTCTTTAAATTCGACAAAGAATGATCTTTGTAGAAAATTTAATTTCCTACAAAACCATACCAAAGGTTTTTTTATATTTGGTATACTGAATTGACTATAACCAAAAAAAAAGTGAGAAAAAACTTTTTTTAGCGAAAATTCTTATTTTTGCGAGCGCTAACTGAAAAATAAAGATAAAGGGCTCAAATTTTGACACAATTTTTGTTTCGTAACTCTCAACGAAATTTTGACATGGGACCGAGAAAAAAAAAAATAGTCGTTTTATTTGGCACAGTCTATTATATATGTTATTGTCACTTGTGGAATCGCTCGCGAAATTCTATTCTTCTGTCAAGTACGTCGTCAAATATCATTCATCAAAAAACTCAATAACTACTCAATCAAATTGGGCCGAAATTTAATCAGCTCTTAGTTGCTTCAAGTCTCTTCGATGACGTCAACACTCATATAAATCACGTCATTAATTTGTATGTAATCGTAAGACGATAAAATTGATTTATACTCGTATACTAGAACAGACTATAAGCTAAAAATACTGAAAAACTGTTGGGATGCCCTAGAAATGTCAAAATCTATTAAAAAAATTGATTTTTAATTTTCGGAGCCATTACAATAACTTCCTTCGTCAGGAAGTTGGTGACGTCTAATTTTTCATAAATTCGTCACTCTGGCCTCGGATGTTTGTATATGGATCAATTTCAGTTCCGCCAAGGATGGGATAATCCAAACGAAAGAAATGATGACTGTTTAGTTTTGAATTTTGGATTCGAAGATTCACAACCCTCATATCATTCGCATGTAGGAGAGTAGATATGGATATTTGATACCTTCCAATTCGTACGATAGAATCTTAGGAGTAACTCCATCAGACAGTCAAAGAGTAGTCAAATTGTAATTGGACATTGTGAATACCGTGAACTATAATAATATACAGGACGAATGAAATAGGGATTCATTAAAATTAGTTATCAAGCCCAGAGTGGAAGTAGTATAAAACACAACTATTTAAAAGATCCAATCACTATATTTTGTATTTTTTTATCATTATGATGCATATGATTCTGCGTTGGAATCATATGATCACACTAGCCAAATATCTCGAAAATTTTCTTGTCGACGGCATCAAACCCAATCTGAAGCGATACATTTATAGAAATAATTCTATTACAGTCAAATGATCGGCTCCGTATTGTTAGACAATTAGAGACTGCTGGCTGGAGTATACAATGTATCTAAATGAGTTCTCTCGTCTTTTCACTCCCATTCAAAGTATGTCCACAGTCATTGCGAACTGATCAACATCGTTTTCGCTGCATTTAGCGGCAATTCTAGAAAGCTGTAAGAGTAGCGAGATTCAGATCAAAAGATCAATAGGTTTCCAAAGCTGTTATAATCCAAATCTAGAAATGATGTTAACATTTTTGCTACAGCGAATCTCATATGGTGATAAAACATTTTGGAAATCTGTGCCGTAACAACAGCACTTTCTGAGGTTGATGAATCTGCATTTTAAATCGAAACGGAAATACGTTTATACAATAGTCAATTATTTTTCACCATTATCTTGTGATATTCGTCGCAATACTGATACCGGAATCCTGGCGCAGTTTTCTGACTTTCCTATCTTTGAAGACTTCGCCTCATTTTCATGAATTCTCATATCAAAGTATTTGGCTGAAGATGTCAGGGTTCGATGTGCTCGACTATGAATCAAAATTTACTCCCTCCTATCAATACGAACCATACATTCCACTATTATCACAGAGAGTCAATCAATTTTTATATATATCTCAATAACCAGTGGAACATAATGCATTTGATGGAGATTATTCAAAGGATGTGCAAGTATGAAGAGTGAATTCATGCTCTATCTCAGCATGCTCTGAACCGTCTCTGAAATCCTCGCAAATGATTTAAATATTAATGGCTTATTTACAAGTGTGAACGGAAAGCGCAGTGTATTCGTATTATGTGTGAAGATTCGTGTTCAATTTCCCCTGAATTCAACCCTCATTCTCACTACTCAAGGGTGGGTCTCCTAACATTTGCGTCTCACCTCTTTTGCTGTAATTTCTTCGATTCTCCCGTCCTCCTCACACTCAGAATAACCTAATCTACAAATAAAGAATTCACCTCGTGTCACAATATCTAATGAACCTCAAACTCATTGTTATACTCCAATATCTCCTGCCCATTTTCACCCTCCACACTTTTCAACTATCAATAGGAACATAAAACCTCAGTGAAAGGAGTTGAAGATTCGATATAATTTGGGGAGAATTATGAATATGCCCAGAACAGGCAGGGTTCAGACCACATTTTTCAACAATTGATCATATACATACAATAGAACAGATAATCGAAAAATACAAAGAATTTAACAGGCCAATTTATATAGCATTCGTAGATTACTCTAAGGCGTTTGACAGCATAACACATTCATCCATAATTCATGCTCTGAGAAACAACAATATTAATAATGCATACATAAATATAATAAAGAACATTTATTCCAAAAGTGTTGGTAGAGTCAAACTAGAAAGAAAGGGCGAGATGTTTAAAATAGGCAGAGGAGTAAGACAAGGGGATCCACTCTCGCCAAAGCTGTTCATAGCGGTTCTTGAAGACATTTTTAAAAACATAGATTGGAGTCACCAGGGTATATGGATATCAAATCAAAGGCTCACACACTTAAGATTCGCTGATGATATAGCCCTTTTTAGTGAATCAGCCGGCGATCTGGAAAAAATGCTACAGGAACTTGATTCTGAAAGCAAGAAAATCGGCTTACACATGAACGCATCTAAAACGAAGATAATGTCGAACTTTAACAGGAAAGAAATAAGAGTTGATGGAAAACCTATAAAATATGTTGAGGATAATGTATACTTGGGCAAATTGGTGTCGTTTGAAACAAATAGTAATGAAAATGAAATAGACAGAAGAATAAATACAACATGGAAAAAATACTGGTCTCAAAAAGAAATACTTAAGGGAAACTACAATCTTAATATGAAGAAGATAATAATGGATTCGTGCATCCTTCCATGCTTAACATACGCAAGCCAAACATGGGTCTATACTGCAAGAACAAAAAACAAAATTTTATCCTGCCAGCATGCGATGGAACGAAGTATCTTGAAACTAAGAAGAATACAAAAGACGAGAAACATAGACATTCGCAAAAGAACAAAGCTAAGAGATGCTCTTCAGTATAGTCTCAAACAGAAGTGGAGATGGGCTGGCCACATTGCAAGATATAAGGACAAAAGATGGACGTATAGAACAACAAAATGGCAGGGCCCAATGGGAATAAGAAGTGCAGGCAGACAAAGGAAGAGATGGGCTGATGATATTATAAAAACGGCTGGAAATGATTGGATGACCAGTGGATTGGACAAGGAGAAGTGGAAGGAAATGGAGGAGGCTTTTACCCATGGGGACCTCTAGTGTGGGGGAAAAAGCTATAATAATAATAATAATAATAATAATAATAATAATAATAATAATAATGAATATGCCAATGAAGCGAGTGTTGTCGTAATGACAGACTTCTATTTTCCGGACTCTTCAACTATATGAAGCATGATGATGTTTCCACTGGAACATGATAAATATAAATATTTGTAAATAATGAGCAAGAAAAGTTCCGCCATGGACGATTCTGTGAAGAATACACCAGTCATCATAGGCGTATTTTTGCCATTGGCAAATGAAAGCATCTATTGTGACACAACTATCAATTCGGGATTATCTGTTACTTCGATGTGTTATTTGACCAGATTATTGCGAGTATGATACTTGAATATTCCGAAAAAAATGTAGCAACGCTCATGTCATTGCCTGAATTCACCTCGATCTTCATAATATTCTTCGTGATTAGCTATAATTGCAATTTTTTATTGATGCTTTACGTATGTCATAAGAAAATTTTCCTCCTCTCTGTCAATCGCAAGAAGAGTTTTTCATTAACCCAAAGATTCTTGACTCCTTTTTTATCAATGGGTGTGTTTAGACTAACTCAACGTTGAACAAACGTTGAGTGGTGTGGCTCAATGTTGAGAAGAGTTGATTCTGGACACGTTTGCGGCGCCATATTGCCACAGTATTTGAAAATTGAAGTTGAGCTGAAGAGCAATCTCAAGTGATTTTGACAAGTAACAAGACAAGTGATGCGATAATATGAAAGAAAATTAAATAAATCGTGTAAAAAACGATTCATCGTGGTAAGCTAAGTACTAGCTCGGCACTTGAAACATCCCCAAAATGTGATTCATATTGTTTCTACGTTAGTTAATAAAGAGTAAAGACATTGCCAACGATTGATTGGAAAAATAAGATAGTAATATGAGGTTGGATTAAAGATTAAGGAAGCTTTGTGTCTTCCGCATTTGATCGTATCTATTCTATAATGTCGTCACTTTAAGTGTAGAAAAATATGCAATTATTATGGATTTCCATGTATTTTCATGGTTAACATAACATTTCCTCGCTATTCATATACGGAAGACTGAATCTATACCTGCAGATTGTACATTTTTATAAATAATATAGTTAATGGCGTTACTAATGCCAAAAGGGTGTACCTCAAAATATATGCCCTTTTGGCTTTACAGAACCGAAGGGGCGTATCAAGAAATGTTTCCTGCTCCGAACAACTAAAAAATTTTTACAATATATAAATCAAGAAAAAAATGGCAAAAAATTTTTTTTTGGCATACGCCCTTCTGGCTTCAAGAAAAAAAATTTTAAAGCCAAAAAGGCGTATAAATATGAGGAGCTTAGAAGCATACAAATCGACATTCGTTCTAAATGGTTTATCCAAAATTATTGTTTTGAATGGTTCTCAAAATTCTTTTTTGATATACATACATTTAAGAGGAAACAAATTAATACAATAATAGTTGAATCGGATATGGAAAAAAATTGAAAAGTATTAGTTCTGTGTAATCTGTGTATCTATATCCAATTAATAAGTGGATATAAAACAGCATCGAGTGAGCTCTTCGAATACTTTTCAACAATTTTTTCAAACAGGGTTAATTTATTAACTAAGAGACATACCTGTTGTTCGAACGTTCAAATTTGAACCATTTGCCAGACTTCCGTCCAACTTTTGATTTATCTACGTAGCGTAAATTCGATGATATGATTTAGAATAAGATAAAATGAAATTATTATGCAGAATAATTACGGCAATTATACAAAAGATAAAATTTACAAAATAGTAGAGAATATTGTGAAAAATTCACTCTTTTAATTTTTACACTGTTTATAATTCAAAAATTTGTCGTACTGCATCTCGTAAGCAGTGTACTGTTGGCCAGTTTCTTTGGCTTGCCCAATTATTTTGATCCAATCTGATGGAACGTAAATCGGCCGATCACGAGCAGCACGTTCTATTACGGAATGCATTCTATCACATTCCATATATGTGTGTTCCAGCCTCTAAGAATTTCGAATTAATTTCTCGTAATGATGCATGTTCTTGAACAGCTAGGCCCATCATTGCAACTACAATTGAACTCTTATTCTAACCTGTAAAAGATATATATATCTTTTAATCTTTTTTTTTTTATTTTTTTTGTGTGGACAAGCTAATAATAAAAAATAAATAATAATAATAATAATAATAATAATAATAATAATTTGGTATTGGTATTTTTGTGCTTTTTACCGGGCGCTCAGCTGATCAGCCATTGTACCCGGGTTCGAAGACAATTCTACCGAAGCACGGAGGGACCGGGGCCCGGCGCTAGCCTAGCCCTCCTGCTTGGTCCTTATTTATACCTATTGAAAGATATTTCTCTATTGTTTTGTAATTCTACTTGGTGGGGGAAACACAGTATTTTACCGTCCTTGATCGAGTACCAAGTTGACTGCTGGCGTCGCTAAACCTGATATATTGGGACCGAGAGAGCCCCTGCGTAGCTTGTGCCCCATGCTAAAGAGCCTTTGCTTAGCCGGTTCCTCTCTCGCTTTCCCGCACCTCAGTTTTTATGCATAACACCGTACAGTGTCCTCTTTCTCGAACGGGCAGTAAGCCATGGATCCAGGAAAAGTGTTGTGGGTGTGTTGTCGGTCGATCCCGCAGAGCCCACTGATACAGGATAAGGCGCTTTTACAATGGAGGTAGCCCGAGCTCCAAGGGCAACGTTAGTGGTGAAGATCCTCTATAATTTTTGCTTCAACACGTTTTGGCTTACATTAAAGCGAGAGGTCCCACTTACCGGCCGAGTGATAGTGGCAACCTTTCAGTTTCTTGCTGATTCGAGCACCACCCGTGGCTTAGCAATGTAATGCACGTAAATATTATTATGGAAAAAATATTCATTGGTGCATGCCGGATTCGAACCCGGGCCAACGCTTTGGTAAACGCGTCCTGAACCGACAGGCTGTTGCTAGCTAATAATAATGATGATAATAATAATTATTATTATTGTAATAATGAATTTTTAATTTGAAATTTAAAAATAAGTTGTAAATGTTGATATTTTTTATTTGTTTGGAGCAGAAAAAAATTTTTTGATACGCCCTTTTGGCTCTACAGAATAATTAGATACGCCTTTTTAGCATTAGTAACGCGATATGAGAAACGAGTAAATTCTTTCAATATTTATTCATACGAGTATGATCATAACTGCATAGCACCTTTTTTGACTATTCATGAGATGAATTTCGTTACGATTGTTGATGACATGATTACTTTTGGTCCCTATAAAATTTTTCATACATTTGATTAAAAAGTTTAAAATATTCGTGACGTTCTCATCCACCGGATCCATCACTTCATTCAGCAGAATGTTTATGATCATTTCCATTTATTGACTTTTATCTCCCTACGTTGATGTTTGGTTTCCCTTGCGTTGACTGAACGTGTCCAGCCTGACATGATCAACACTCAACGCTAATTTCCCCCACCAAGCTCACGAAACTATGTTGACCGGCCGCCCTTTGTGATGCTGAACGTTGCTCAACGTTGAGCTAGTCTAAACACACCCAATGATTGCGGATAGACATTTACTGTCCTTGTTTTCATTCTATCTTATATTACACTACGAATTGATTTTCCGCCGTGAGCTGTTTCAGAAATGACAGAAATCACACAGCATCACGAAATCCTACGCACACGACAGATATGTTCAATATTTGTTACGGACCAAATTTGAAATTCGGTAGAAATGAAAATTATCACACAATAGGACGTTTTTGTTGTACAATGTTTTCAGCAGTCTGACACAACTCATTAAGATGTTGTCGGACAAACTTTTCTCGAGTTTCGGAGTCTGAACCTCAATCGCAGAAGAAACACATTAGGAGTTACCTGGGCCTCTAATCCCCCCCACCCCAATTTTCCGTGCATGGGTCATTCTGGAAAGCTGAGCGGTTTTTTTTCTTGCGAATACGCCATTCCAGATTTCAGCACATCAATGGAAACATTATTCGTTCTTTGTTGAGAATGGAAATGTCCCACGAACACTACTACATTGCCCTAAAAAATTTAGATTGATGATTTGTTTTACATAAAGTCCATATCATCGGCTCGGGCGCACGGATTTGTGATCATTTTGGGGAAAATGCGACCGTTCTATACAAGTAATGGCAGTGTAACGCTCCTCTAAATTGGCGCGAATGTGTTACTTATCTTGCATCATCTTCAAGGATTGATACTATTTAAAAACATTTCCAGTGTCTAATCTACTAATGAATAACATTTTGATTATCTCATAAGTTCTGGTCATCGATATAGTAAAAGTGGAAAAAAAAGTTTGCTTTGGCTGTTATTCTAAATTAATAGAATAAGTAAGTATCAATCCATAGAGACAAAACAATTTCTGATAAAGTTACGTCAAATGCATAATGAATACCGCAACAGCAAAAACAATGCGAATGCGTGCGAACCATTTGATGCGGGCTAATTGGAGTTCGAGAGAGCAAAATAACTTAATCACTCGGAAAAGTAAGAAACGGTTGTTTGGACGAATCGTTACATCAACTTAATACACAGATCTAATAGATTTGTGTTTGGCACTACAAGATGCACAAAAGTTCAACTGCCGAGGGGTAAATAATCCGAAAACACACATCAGAAAATGGATCCAAGAGTTCTTGAAAAACGATCGCGCTCGCAAAAAAGTGGGGACTAACAAATTGACTGATACTCAAAACTGAAAATCAAAATCTCTCTAACAATGATTTTTACATTTATAATATTTTTTTATAGTAACATTGGGCACGTACCTGGTACGATAGAAAGCCCTTTCCTTCATGACCTCTACATGTACACAAGAAAAAATTTGATCTGTACATGTACACATAAACTTAGATAAGCATTTAAATTAGACTACAGTTAGATTAGAGTTCATACAATATCTTATAGCGACACCAAAAGCATGGATATGGCTTTGTAGGTGCTAGTCTTTGGCTGTTATACAAGAATAGGATAAAAAGGATATATTTATGTTTATGTTCTCCAATATTCGATGTACGACTCTTTGCTAACATTAAACAACATATTTTCTTTTTCAAAATCATATTTAGTTATTATCAAGTATTTTTCTTGGTTTCAGTCTAATCGCACATATTAATCAAATAATTGAATAACATACGGTGACTTTAAATCGATTTTCGGTATAATTTTTATGCATAAAGAAATTTTTCTTTAATGATGCGGAACATTCTCGTATAATTACGACATGAATAGAGTGTTAACCAAGTATTAAAAATTCACAAATGTACCAAAAATATGCGCATCGTTCAGATATTTTAACGTTAAGTTACCGTAATATTACTTGATAAATTCAGTATAAATTTTATGATTTCAATTCCACTAGGGGTAGGAGGTCAAACACTTCTTCGGCAGCAAGAGATTGTGGAACTCGATTAAAAATTTGCTGAAGGTTCAATCAAAATAATGTAACTGCGCCGGAGGAAGTGTACCTGCCTCTCCAAAGCACTGAGCATATTCATTTCTCTACTAATGCCGTGGTGTTGTGATATCCAGCCGTTAATTATCACTCACACATTCATGAGCCACTCTTATCCTCATAATTTTGATAATACTGAGAATGTTCGATATTGCTGTTTAGATGGTTTTAATGTATCAGATACAGACTGCACGGATTATGTTTTTCGAAAATGAAAATAATGTGAATCCAATGTTGCTTTTCACTATTTCAGTAGTCAGAAAAGTACTGCGATACCCTTGAAAAGAGTGCTTCAAACTGCTGTTTATAAAAAAATTTTGATAGAATTTTTTCGTATACCACAGATATCCGAACAGTAGTCAGGTCATGACATGAAGTGCGTAGTCCAGAAGGCTTCTGATAAAAGCAACTTGGAATATCGATGAAAAATTATCGTGCCTAATCCGCCTAGATGTTTTATCGTAGTTCTGGTCTGACCAGAAGTATCGTGAAATATTTCAAGAAAAACTAAATTATTTTTGAATACAGAGACAAACCCACATTTGCGGTTCTCGTGGATTAAGAGCGAAATTCTATCATCATGTACATCATCACTATTTAATGGCACTTGTGAAAAAAATTATTCATTCTGCCAGCAAGCTTCTTCAACCTACATGACTCGCTGGAACTGGAGTGGAATTATTCTCCCCATGAATGATTGATGCAAAAAGGAATATAGAAATCCATCCTCCCGACCTCTCCCATTGGAGTAATCAAATATCGAGGCCGATGTACTCTTGGGAGTTCACTCCCCCCCCCCC
>JAPYZF010000951.1:0-10698 GCA_030523045.1 Meteorus cinctellus
AATAATAAATAAATGAATGTGCCGGGCAGAAATTGTCTTATTTCGACTGGCAAAACAAAGATCAAAACTCGCTGTTTCAATGCATGTGATATGAAAAATAAATTGTACGCCAGCGCTGATTAAGACTCTCTCTCTCATCCCGTGTGAAGTTTAGGAATTGATGAATAAATGACGAGAAAAAAAATTACGAGACGATAACCTGTCATTCAGACTCGACTCATCCTTTATTAGTGATGACGACTTGTTCAAATGAGAATATCTATTAATTACAAGTCTATGTTTCGAACGAAATTTGATATTCCTGACACTGTCATAAATATCAGTTGTAATCTCAAAGCAAGTTTATGGTAAATAGTGCTGTTCAGACAATTACAATACATGGGGAAATTCGTATCCATCAAAAGCATCAGAAACAGTGAGTTTTTTGTGTAAACTCACCCCTTCAATTAATATTTTCTATGTGATTTTTTGCTGGGTGAAAGTATACAAATTATCGAATCTTTGTAACTGCAGCAATTTTTCAATCACGACACAATAATTTGAGTTTCATAGATGTGTATTTAACGATTTTTTGTCTGTATTATTCTTTTTGTAGTTTCTCCAAAACTTGGGCAAAGTTGACAGGACTGCTGATGATATATTTGACGAGCATCTACAAAATTTCACTAGACAACAGAATGCAGCCACAAGATTGCAAAAAGAGTTCAATAATTACATCAGATGTGTTCGCGGTGCGTATAAAGAACTGGGTACAATATTATCTTAAAGGAACATATATTTTTCATACATATTTCATACATAATTCATTTGAATTATGTAATGCGAAATTAACAAATAAATGCTATCACAAAATTCCATTGCGCATACGTGAATTTGAATTGTATGGGCATGCCGAGAATCTTTCCTCGCGACATTCGCGACATGTATATCGGGACACTTCATGCACACATATATGCAAAAAAGTTTATTTATAGAGCGAGAGTTGAATTAACACGTCCGCGTGGAACGTGAATCCAGTTGGTAACTGCTATGCTGAGTGTCCACGAGTTGGAACAGAAAGTGAGGAAAATGATTGTCAACTAGTGATGAAATTGATGTAAACATGGAAATATAACTATATTGTTAAAATTTCCATTTTTATGCCCACTACATATACGAAAATATCGGATGATTAATATTATCTTGAATCCCTATGAATTTAATTTCGCTCACAACGACTTATATTCTTAATGGAGTTTCAGCTCGATTTAATTTTTGTAATTTTCAGGCGGAAAACCTTAGGAATGTTTGTATGTTGAAAGCAGGAAACCTGCAACACATTGAATTTGTACGAATGATATACACGCATACGCGGATGCATAATGCCCGTATAGCTCAGTTCGTCTTACGAAAATATAATACGTGAAGAACAGCCATATTTTTCATGTTCAAGCTTAGACCTCACTTTGACTTACAAGTGTTCAATATTTCCATTGTGGGGGTTGTATTGAATGCGTCAAAACTTTTCTATGTTCATATTCATGTTATCTCGTCAAGCTGGCCTCTCATAAAACCTACACGATATTTTCCCATACATCACATATCGTCACTTAACGAACATCACCGCTCGTGTCATCAATATAAGTATTATACTTGAGCGATGATGTTTGAAAAACAAAGATATTATCTTTGTGATCTCTGTAGGGACATGTACTTGAGACTCGTGACGTCTAAAATAGTGTCATGAATAAACTGGCCGTAGGTCGTGTGAAAGTCTAGCGTGGAATGCATCCGCCAAACGAATGCAGCATATAAAATTCAAGAACGAACAAAATTATTCTCCAACTCTGAAGAGAGTCATCTTTATTCTGCCTATTCCGATTTCACGCGCAGCCGAATTTTCCTGCGTTATCCACTTGAGCATATCCCTGATGTTCATAAATTCACAATGGGCGAAGTTGTTGCATATTCCCAAGTTGGTATGTTGGTCTTTATTTTCATCGTCTACCACATCAGTCTTTTTTCGTATTTCAGCTGTCCAAGCTGCATCGAAGACTCTGATGGATTCACTCAATGAAATATACGAGAGTCAATGGACTGGACATGATTTACTCTACGTCCAAGCACAAAATTTGGACATGCTTTGGCAAGATTTCACTCACAAACTTGCTGATCAAGTGCTTGTACCACTCAACACATATCAATGTCAATTTCCGGAGATGAGAGTACGTAATATTGATTATTGATAACATACGAAACATTATTTTGTCATGATCCAGTTGAGTTATTTTGTTCGATTTATTCATTTTTTGTCAAAATTTGATTTGAAGAAAAAAGTGGACAAACGTGGCCGTAAATTGGTGGATTTCGATGGTCAACGCCACAGTTTCCAGTCGTTACAGTGCAATCCGAAGAAACGGGACGAGGTCAAAGTGACGAAGGCAAAAGAATTGCTTGACGAGGCAAAACGAACTTATGAACAACTCAATTCTGAATTGCACGACGAATTGCCAGCGTTGTACGATTCACGAGTATTGTTTCTTGTTACCAACTTACAAACTTTGTTTGCTGCTGAGCAAGTATTCCACGTTGAAAGTGCGAAGGTAAATATGAGAGAATTTTTTCTTTTACAATCTGATAAATTTGTATCTAGAAACCGCCAAAACATTCATTGTTCTACACTGAAAAAATAGTTTCAGTCGCATGGGAATGCTGCTGTTCTTGTACTTATGTATTATGGATAGGAAAATACGTATGTCTACCAGTAGGAGCGTATATGTATAGAACTGAAGTCTTAGTTTTGCCATGGGACTCAAGTTTTTCGGACAATCCGATGGCAGAGCTGCCATACTCATATACTATAAAATTTATCTCCCACCCGTAAGCACACGGTTCAACCTCCGAATCCATATTCGTAATCTTGTTACGTATGAATGCAAGTGATCTATCGCTTATGCTATTTGTAACTTTTTTTATTCTTATTGCAAACTATTTATTCAAGAAAAAAAACATTGTGCAATGCTAAGTAATGTGCGAGGTGACTTTTCATTCCATAACTTTTGAGAATAATGAATTTCGATCACTTATAATTCGAGGGGATACAATGGAAATTAGATTATCTTTATTATCTGTCATATTTCTATATATGATCTCTAAAAGAAAACTTTGTTCCCTTGTTGTAGCAGAAAGTTTACTCAATGTCTATTCACTAGATTAGAACTACAATATTGCGAATAGACTGAAACGACTATTGTTATTAGACGTAACAATTTCACCGTGTGATTGAAACTGTTTCTCGAGTGTGTCATTGCCAATTTTAATCCAATATTTCCGAATACATCATTGATCGAACTTACTGAACTATATGTGAACATATTTGGCCATTTGACTCTCCTCTTCTATGTTAGGTTTATTCGGAGTTGGAAGCGATTGTCGATAAATTGGCGAATGAAAGTCAAAGAGGATCATACACGTTGAAAAAAAACTCCGAAACACAATCACCAAAATCGCCAAACGCGAATTCAACGTGAGTTCAAATAAATTGTTCTATTTTTTCCCATTTAGAATGATGTAGATGTGTTGACGATGATAAATAATTCACTGGAATTATGGTATTCCACAGTTTGATAATCAACATGCAACCACCGACGCGAGATAATATACCAACCGGTAATTACATTTTCATTTCTACACTGTTGATACAAATTTCACTTGAAAGCACTTGGATAGACCCTATGAAAAATGATAACTGCAATCAACATCTGAGAGAAATATAATTCGCATGAACTAATACTTTTGTGTATTCAATTGTCCGTGAAAGGGCACTTTCACGTGAAATGGACACGAACAATGCCTGGTTGTGTGTAGCTTTCTCATTTTTTTTTGTTTGGTGTTGGTTGTACGCTGCTTGTTTCAGCGCGCGACGACGAGACGGCTGAACCGAGAGAATCATCACCAACAACACAATTAAATGGCAACACAAATAGTAATGCTAACGGCAATGATAATTCAGCTAATAATCAAGACCAATCGCATCAAAGTGGGGCGCCAAATCTTAAACGTGTCGAAGAACTGTATGATATACCAGTAGGTGAGTATTGCAATTTTTTCGCAAGAATAATAGTTATGCGGACAATGAAAAGTATTGAGCTAATTCAGTTTTTGAAGTTGTTTACTCAGAAATTTGTCATTGTTGTGCATCCATTACTACCTTATTTTTGATATATTGATCCCAAAAATCATCAGTGCATCTAGATGATGGATCGTGCAGTAATACACCAGTAATTCAATGGAATATCATTCAAGAGAAACAACGAATAGTCTTGGATGAACGCAAGCATGATTTATATTCGTTTATGGGGTTGCTTCCTTACTTGTCGATTATATCTATCTAAATAATTATTTTTCCATAATTGAGGGGTTGGAACAAAATCATTGATATATTATTTGGAGACGAAGATGATTCAAGAACACAAAGAGATCCTATCGCTAATGCCGTATTAATTTCAAATGATTTTTAGACGTGGAATATGAAAATGGTACCAATTTGTCTATAGGAGCGACAACGGATAATTTGCCACCCGGAGTATTGTATAGGGTGAAAGCAACATACAAGTATAATCGTGAAGATGTTGATGAATTGTCATTCGACGTTGGTGAAATAATACGCGTTGTTGAATATGATGATCCAGAAGAACAGGTAAGCAACATATACTAATATTTTCTCATAGTTTGATGATGATTGAGCAAATTGAAAATTTATTTTATTTTCTGACTTGATTATCTGGAATGGAGAGCCTACGTTGAGTCAAATGTACTCTTCACAACGCCGAATTTTTATTGCTGAAACTTGCAAAGAATTTATACACGCAAATCATTCAATTTTCTCAATACATCTTTCCAAATGCGTTTCTTTTCATCAATTATTCGGTAATATTTTTTCATATTATTCTTGATGATAATTTGAATTGTGGCAGGAAGAAGGTTGGCTAATGGGGATCAAAGAGGGAACAAGTGAAAAAGGAATGTTCCCAGCTAATTTTACGAAACCACTGTGAGGTGATCGTCCACCATCTGCCACGTACACTTTAATCTCCGCACTAAAATGAAGGAAGAGAAAATGATGGATTGAATAGCATAATTCACGAAGAAAATTGTATTCACATGGAAATGCAAACTGCCTCATTGATTAAAACTCTACATATGAACAGCTTGATGATGTCGTGGTCCTCGCATAACTCGGTCAAAAGTTGCATATTGAATATTAATACAGACAAAATCGAAGATTTTGACACACTTTCGATCAAACTATAAGTTGTAAAATCTGATTCGACATATTTCAAAACAGAGAATTGTGATAAAGCAACTTTTGATCTGGTACTGATGTATTACTCGGTTATGAGAGAGAATCATTTGCAGTTTTCTTTAATCTCATTTAGAGCATGAAATTGTTCATAAGAAGAGTCCGCTCATTCTTCAGCGCAATGCGTTATAGAATTCTCCTTAACTCATAAGACTATATGAAAGTGGCTGGAATTATTAGGAGATATAAAAATCCTCTCAGTGCTATACTAATGTGTATATTATATGAAAATACGTATTCAACATGTGGAATGGAAGACAATTACTGATTTTTGATGGAAGAAAATTTATTATGAATTTGAAATTGATGTTTGACGCTGGTAAGTGCTGCGGTTGAAGAAACAGCATTGATGTGCCTTATGAACATGCCACCCAGCCAAACTATTTGTGCCAATTTAACTTACACTGCGTTTCAATATAGGGAAATAAAATAAAGAAAATTCGGAAAAAATTTTCCGTCTCCTTTTTTATTTAAAGTGGAATGGTAGAAAAGAACTCGAGATTATATATGCTTCAAATATATGCAAAAAGGAGTAATTTGGCAATTAGAATCTATTCAAATAAGTATCGGTGCGAAATGCATGAAGTTACTCGTACACCGATTGAGAGAATGTATTGCACGAGCCAATTTCAATACATTTTTGGTAAAAGAGAACAGAAGTTGGATACATAAAGAAAAAAAGAGTAAATTGAGGTTATGATTCGTGAAAATAATCAAGAAAAAAAAGAAATATCAATATGCGAGACTCTTTAAGCAATAGTATTGTATCAATAATTGGAAAGGTTAACCGGACCATGTAAAGTTTTCTTGCAAGTACTGTTGCCTTGCATTCTTAATTTTTTTTTCCGTTTTTCGCAAGGCTATACTGCTGTCCAAAATGAAGCAGTATTTAAATAAGCAGATTACAGTTTATTACTGCTTTCTTCCGGATTACAGTATGGATACATACACTGTTATGTACACATTATGTATGAAAACAATTGAACGAGAACGTGCGTTTTATTTTCTTTACATCATTGCAGTAATGAATTCTGTTCATAACTCCTGGTTTCTCGACGATAATTTGGTTTGAACTCAGCATTGTATATTTATCGTGTGATATATTCTATAAGTATGTATTGTATAATATCACTCTGTCACGTATCTATTTATATGAAGATACTGAGAAAAGTATGACGTGTGTCATCTCTATCCGCTAGCTGAAACGGTATAATATATATGTCTAGAATACAATACAGACGGTAATGTTGAATTACTCTATGAAATTGTACATATTTCTATAAATCATAGGGCGTATTCCATCGACAATAATTTTGTGATGGAAAAACAGCAAACAATCTAAATCTGTGAAGTTGACTGAAATTACTGTTTAACCAGAATTCAGGAGATAACACTATTCAATAGAGTTGTATCATTGGAACGGTTTGAAATCCACAGCCTAATTTGAAAACCAATCCATTGATGTAATGCTAAAATAAAATGGTGGATCAAAAGATTGAATGATTAGTCCCGCACGAGTGGGATCTGTTATGTGGGATACGAAACATATAATTCATTTTTTCTGTTCTTGTACAAGTGGGAAGATATGTCAGTGTGGGTGTGAATTCTATAGTAGATCATTTATGCTCCTGTCGGAGCTTCTGAATCATTTGACCTTCGCAACGCTTCTTTCGCTGATGAAATTGATAGAATTCTTCGTGTTCACAGGGATGCGGAATTCTGGAGAATTTTTGATATACGTAGATTTTGTAAATTTTGCGATAGAGAAAACGTCTAGAATCTTGTGGTCAGAGTCTCTGTCCTTGAAGCTGCCAATAAGGCTTGTATGACGCCTTATCTTCCAAGCAGGATGATACTTAATGTAAGATCTAGCATGATATTCGCAGTTGACGATCGGTGTTGGAAAGTTGATTACTTTGAACTCAAGCAAGAATTAATTCGAGAAAGAGAAAGAACAGAAACAATGAATAGAAATATTAGGTACATGTTTTCGATAATTCCAATCTCTAAACATAATTTTAATAAAATGTGTATGAAATAATTGTAAATGAATGATGGGCATGATGACAGAAACTGGCGAATAAAAAAGAATTTATGTACGCAGTTTGATCTTGTTGTATGTGATTGTCGGGACTTGAAATTCTCATTCGCATAATTTGCGATATAAATTGATTATCACATCACAAGAATAGCACAACCGGAATTCTTACAGTGCTGACAATCTATCCTACGAGATCAAAACGAGTTCATTGTTCGACAGAAATGTATCTCATCGAAAAGCACTGTTAAACGACTCACGCTTGGTTTCCATTCTGTTTCATTCACTGCTGCATCCCAATAATGGATCATCCGTTTAAAAAAAACCACAGGGACGTTGAAACAATTTCTATGCGCTCTTTGTTATTTTAAATGATCTGTTCGACAGTTTACTGTTCCTGTAGATTATCGGTACATTGAGCTATTGTTATATCTTTTATCATTTTTATGTCATGTTGTTTAATTATACTCTGAGATATAAGTCATGATGTTTCCTATAATCTTCGTACTTCTAACATCGAAGTGAACGAAAAAATAATATTAATACATTAATAATTCATGTTTACATGATCATCATTATATTGTCATTTCATCAAATGTCTCTAATTAAATATTAATAAATGATTTTGGATAAGCAAATAACAAAATTGGAACACCAATCGAACTTGAAGTCGGTGAACCTTGTATGGTATACCAATAGCGAATCAGAATCACGTAGATATGGCAACCAAGAATTCGCTGATGAAAACAAGTCATCGAATCCGTTCACACTATTTATCAATGCCGATGTGAGAATATCATATTTACGAGAATCAATAAGATGTAATTAGTAAGTGATCAAGTCAATGATTCATTCGCTAATGGTGAAAGAATGGTAGTAATATAGCATTTGGGTTGAGTCACGAGTATATGGGTTGTATCGATACATCTCGATACAATCACATCACCCGCAACATTCATCTGGTTCGTCTGTTATCAGTGCCATCTGACTCTTCCATTTTTGTTCTTACAAGTTTTGCTCCTGGATTTAACCGAATATTGTTTTAGTATTCGATCACCTTATCAATTTCATATTTTCATTTTCGGATATACTTCAATGAAAGAGGCACAATAGAAGGTATGCAGTGAAGCGGGGTTACCGTGAACAATGCTAATGGAGACCCAACTACAAGTTTCGACTTGGAACGTGAGAGTTTCAGAAGAACTTTTGTTCCTCTGAATCAAATCGTTTACATAGTATCGTCCCCAATTTATTCGCATGCGATATTATGGAACGGTGGAAAAATTAAAATATGTGACCATTTTCCCTTTTGCGTTATCCATTATTACGTAAGAATGGAAAACGCAAAAGGCGTACGCCATCTGAGAAATTTATATCTGTGGAACATACTCACGATCGGACATCAAGGCATTGTAATGGGAAAACAAAAAAACAACAAATGGAATAACAAGAAAAATGCGAAGCCTTTCATTGGAAAAACAATCTTGTTCCAAACTGACACCGATGGCTGAATTTGTCCCCATAATTAATCATGTGTATCAACACTTGGACTCATTATGCATGTTTTAGAAGCTCGATAAACAACACTTTATAATTAACTCGATTAACAGTTTATCACGAAACTTTTTAGCCCGATGGAATTATGTTTTCAAAACGCGCATAATAATTGCATTCCTAACCACCATTACACCACAAAAACAACGTGTAATTTGTTCTTTATTTTCAAATATTGATAGGACTTCTTTCCAATCATCATGGCCACGAGTTTTGATAGGATCTCATCCATTCATTTAATATTCATCGAATTTGATATTGAGCATGCGAAGTGTTCCGACGCAGTAACCGAAAAAGGATCAATTTGTGAAAAATTGCAACTTGTCATGAAAAACATTGGGAGAGGCATTGCCCTTGCGAAAATTAATGACATTCTATCATCATTTCTATTTAGAAAATTCATCAATCGTCTATATGAAATTAGATCATAGAACTATTTCCATTACCGGTGCGCGAGAGTCATGATTCGTTTGAGAATTTCGATCGGCGAAAGATTTTCATCAGCGTTGGCTATTCAAAATTTATGAGTTGATTGGAGTAACTAAATTTTGACAACTGGTTTATGAAAATATTGGAACAATTCAATTACGCTTGAATCAAGAAAAGAATTATAGCTGAGAAATTCCCAAAGAATTAATAAGTGAACTGCATTTTTCGCTCAACATGCTTAGCCTCTTGATTAAATTTGAATCGCGCGCTCAATAACACATCCAACATGATAATCAATATCAATAGGTATTTCCGCGAATATTCGAATTCATCAATGCGTCATTCAGATGCAAATTGAATTCATCAGTGAATTCGTAATTCCATACAACTCATGACAATATTTATGATGAAAAATACCTAAAATTAATAAAAAAGACAACTTGTGACAGACTAGAGTTATCGTTAGGGGCAATTGGGGGCGCTACTGTCACTGCATTAACTCCGAAAAGGCAGAACATGTACAGATTTCGGGTGACAGCGCAATACATACGAACACAGTATATCCATTCAGATTTTATGAAAAGGTGGTGGAAGTGTAGGATGTGTCGCGAGCGACAGTGGCGGTACGGGGAAGATTGGAGAGCCGGCAGGCGAGCAACGTCGGACGCCATCTTGCGATAGGCGGTTACCGTGGGGCGCAAGAGAAGTACTGTGGAGCGGCGGATAGTCTATGCGGGTGGATAATAACTCGACAAGAGGAGAAACAACATAAAAAACAAATAAATACAAATAGATAAACAATTAAACAAAAAAAACGCCGAAACGAAACTGCAGTCTGTTATTACGTGCGCGTGTGTGGCTCACATTCAATTATCAGAATGTTCCGATCAATTATTAACATTTCGTGATATACTAGTACACAGCAAAACAAAAAGACATTTTCATTAAATGGAAATAGGCTTCAAAAGGAGCAGCCGACAATTGTCTGATGAACGGAAACAGACCGGGATAATTCGGTCGTGGCAGGGCAGTACCGGGCGGCATTAAGATCTTGTGCGTTCTCAATTGTATTGTGAAAAGGAGCGAGATAAAAAGCACAAAATAATATTTATTATTATTACTATAAGCTAATAGTCAAGTCTGGGGCACATGCGACAGACATAAGATGTAAGTTTTGTGATCGCCCGAATGTTCATCGACATTTTGAAGAGGGTTAGGACCACACTATATATATATATATATATATATAATACATACATACATACATACATACATA
This sequence comes from Meteorus cinctellus, assembly GCA_030523045.1. Classification (NCBI taxonomy): domain Eukaryota; kingdom Metazoa; phylum Arthropoda; class Insecta; order Hymenoptera; family Braconidae; genus Meteorus; species Meteorus cinctellus. The sequence continues at coordinate 10,639 of JAPYZF010000951.1, forward strand.
CATACATACATACATACATACATACATACATACATACATACATACATACATACATACATA
>JAPYZF010000952.1:0-10696 GCA_030523045.1 Meteorus cinctellus
CTTAGGTCAAGACGGACAAATATATGAGATTAATATATTTCTATGATTATATTACTATATAAAAAAATCGGCCAAAATAACTATATGGTATATATATTCATAAATATATTTTTATGTGGAAAAAATATAAAATACCGTATATTAATGACATATATTTTTTTTTCATACGGGTAACCATCTCCTATAGATCTAACGTACGACACCCCATACTTTTTAATCGATCCCTCGAACATTTCAGCCACTGCATCAACCTCTATTTTCCCAGCACTTCTCTGAGAATTAATTGTACATAATAAATAATAAATCTTCACGCTTTTCATACCAGTCATTGTATGCTTAATATCGGATTTCTCCTTGTTTTCCCACATATTACAACCTTGGTAAGAGCTTGATTTCACGATGGTATTGACCGCTTTCTTACTATATTTACCAACAAGAGTTGTAACACCAAAAAGTGAGGTGAATCCTCGTTTTTTCCACGTACCATCTCCGGAAACAGTCAAGTGTGTTCGATTTGCGTCAGGCTCAGATTCTGATAATAATTCTTGTGCTTCTATTACAGGTATTGATATTATTCGATCGTAAATTGTATTTGCGGCCGTATATAAATTATCAAAGCAACCGTAATAGGTACTGATTGATAATCCTCTGCATGCATCCGTAATACTGCGGGATATATTTATCCCTTCCCTTCCTATTCTTAAAAGTCTTATAACTAATGCAATCCGGCGCTTTATCTCAAAAGCTTCATTTCTTAACGGAGATGATTGAATATATTGGAAGTTTTTACAACTACATACCAAGGCAATTTTGAATCCTAAGCCATGTGATGCCATTCGAGAAAATTTTATTTCCTTTTTGCATGAAGCACGTAAAACTAATGATGATAGTGTTGTAAAAACAAAAACAAAATTCCAGAATACAATAGTCAAAACTATTGATAACTCAATGATAACGTCTTTATTCCCCGTTTTTTTTTTCAGTTTTGCAGCAAATGCACCGGTAAAAGTCGTATTTTTTTCACAAGTGAACTGATTCCCTCTAAGTCTTCTTTTTCTTTTACTATCCACACGCAAATTATTTTTATTATCCGTTCTACTCTAAAGAATTATTATTCGAACACTCTAAATATTTTATTTCAGAACTCTGCACAGAGCACGCCAGTCTACCTCGCTTGTCTATTGAAACTATACCCAGCTAAATCAACTGCTCAACATGAAAAAATTCCCATGAAATAAGTTACAACAACTTTTTATGTAATCGATTTCTCAGGATTTATTCATTATAAAAAAAACCTCTCCTTACTACCTCTCCTCAGGTAGTCAAAATTTACCTGCTGTCTATTTTTCATTGGGGCCGGATCGGCTTAGTCGGCGCGTTCAGAAATTTCAGACTGAAAATATGATAAAAAAAAATTGATTGTTTCCAATTTCTAGAATCGAATACCCCTTTAATGGACGCTTTCGTATTCGTTCGACTTTAATGAAAATGGCGTCTGTCTCTCGTGCAGACAGTTTTAGTTTGCCCAAAATCACACCTTCCTACTATTACTTTTGCAACATGTTGTTTCCTGCTTTCGCGAGTTGCTTTGATATTAGTACTACAAGATCGTCCACATAGGCAACTATTTGATTATCAATTCCACCAACTCCCCCAATTGTTTTCAACTAATTGTCAAACATCGAATTCTAACAGACCGGCCTCAGAGCGGACCTTCATGGGCATCTCTTCGTAGTCTGTTTTGAGATGCCATCCCAACCCCATGACAAACTTACCTGCCTGTCTTCTGTGACATCGATGAGCCGCCTCATCTTAATGATAGCAACTTCTGTCGGCTTTCGGGCTTCGGAGCCGAACTGCTGGTGCCGAGAATTCATCCTGGGTCATGACCATGCCGCACAATCATTTCTTCAGGAGTTTCTTCAGGAGCTTCCCTACTACATACAGCAGACATATCGGACAGAACGATTTCGGATCACTAGCATCCTTTTTTCCACCTTTTATTAACATTCGCCCAGCACCTTCCTCCAATCCCTCAGAGAATACCCAATTGGAAACACTTATTGAAAGTTGAATAAACTATTCCGCAATTCAAGCAAAAGCTCGTTCAAGTTCAATGCTTCAATTATATCAGATCCTGGAGCTTCATTGTTGTTGAAACATCTACAAGGAATGGAAACTTCATAGTATGTAAATGAGTCTACGCCTGCGTTGTCTGCTGAAATCCTTGCGCAATGTCTTATGTCATTTTGTTCAATAGTATTCAAGTCTGCATCGTCGTCCAATACATATAGACCCAGTAGTTGTCTAGCAGTTTCTTTCAAGTGACTCTCTCTAGTGAGTCAGCCCCATTATTTATATGAAGTGAATACAGATCTTTTCCCACTTTTAATTTATCTGCGTTAACTTCGTAAATTAGTCTCCATAAGTTTTTGTTCCCTGCCTCATCTGAAAAATTATGATAACTATCTTTCTTGACTTTCCTAATTTTATTCAGATGGGAAAGTTCCATCAAATCGGTCTTAGCTAGCTCGTTTTGTATTGGTCCGCCTCTGCATAGTGGCAAGGGTGTAACCAGGATTTGATTTGGCGTTTGCTTTCATACTGATTAGAGCACACGGAGAATGAGGTATTGCTCTCCTAGCAGTCCAATGGATCGCGAACATAATATTGAGATCGGTACTAAAAAGTTTCATCTCTATGTAGATACTCTATACTAATATGCAGTATACTGATAACTTTATAAGAACGTTTTAAGTCGTTATAACTCTACATATTTATTATCATGATCCTACACCATCTTTAATATCCCAATATATATAGCGATCGTGAGCTGATGTTTCTTGGCAATAGCAAAACCGATTACTATAATCGCAATCCACACCTTAAGGTTCCATGGACTTGGGTCCGACCATGTGCAATCATCGCCAACACTGAAAACTATACACAACCTCGCAGACACTTGGTCGCCTGTTACATTGATAATAAAGGACGAGGTGTCTATTTCGACAGCTTTCGGTTACCATCTTCCGATCCCCGATTTCTACAACGATTTGATCGAAACTGCCGTATTCACGACTATAATAAACATCAATTCTTAAAGCTTACATCAAATGTTTACGGTCACTATTGTATTGTTATTCTTCATTGGCTTGTTAATAATAAATGTTTGCAATAGTTTCACCAAGTTTTTTCTGAAAAGACAAAACGTAACGATCGACTGTTATTGAAAATGTCGGAACGTATTATAGCACGCAAAAATAATGAAGTGAACGCTAATAAATTGCTCAAAACATTCAAAAATTTATCTGGCAGTGATTTACTACAACCTGCGCAATGTTCCGCTTGTAAACATCGCATTGATTCAATAAACAAATCCATTCGAAAACAGTTATTCGCATCAATAATAATGACTTTCCTACCGTCTTACATTTACTATGTTGCATCGCCTAGGAAATTCAGCTCTTCGATCAACGCTCCTCTTATCCCCTCTATTTGCTTACCTGTACCAGGCCCCTTCAAAAATACATGTATTATCACACGATATCCTCCCACTCCTCAAATATATGTATCGTTCCGTCTCCCCTTTCAAGGTCAGTCCCCTCAGGGCCTCACGTATCGAGTCTTATAGTGCGTTATCTTATCTAGCGATAAAACCGGCGCCGTTAGAGTACTAGGGCGATGTCTCGCTGAATCACGCTGCCACTACTTTCGATATTCGTGGATGGTTAATCGTATATCTTTTTCAGAATCCAAATAGGGATAGGCATTTCAAATTGATCAATTTCGTCATGAAATGCAGTCATTCTGCAAATGTTTGACGAATTTTTAGAAAAGTTATAACAAAACTTGCAGGAATTTTCTGAGAATTTATCATATTATATTAGACATTGACCTTTTTGTACGATTTTTCAAAATCTCAAATTTATTTATAGAATATATCAAAAATGAACATTTTAAAACATAATTTAGCTAATGATAGGGACATGGGTGAGTGTCCATACATCGAATTTTGATAAAATAATTAGTGGGATTATGTCAATTTTTAACTTATTACATTTTCCATCTATGCATTGAATGACCCGATTAATTCAAACAAACTTTACTTAATATTTCCACTGCGAAGGAGATTCACAATGCAGAAATGCCACAAGAGTATTCATGCAACTGTAATTATGTAATGTTCTGCGATTATTTTACGATTTCTGGTAAATTATGAAACTCAGATTGTCCTCAACGAAGAAGTAAAAAATGTGAAAAGCCAGTCCGTAATTAATTTTGATTTTGAGTTCAAATGCAATCTGATCGCTCTATTATAAAGAGGAATTTCCGCACAGAACATTTATACGAATTTTATCAAATTTTTATTGAGACTTCAATAGAGCTATAATATTTTTGATATCGTAACCATTATCAATACTATAGTGGAAAATTTTTACTAAACTTACGAAATATCTGGAAAGAATACGCAAGAAAATCAGCGAAAACATGGATTGTTAAGGTGGGGACAGTAAAGTTTAGGAATATTTAATTGTTATGCACAATATCAATGATATTTCTTTTTTTATTTTGAGATGAAATATGAAATATTAAGCATGTAACTTTCATAACTATGCTGTTGTTCATAACTCGATCTCAATTTTTATTATCACCAGAATGTGTGAATTTCAAATGTAAGCGATGAGGTCGGAGAAATTGAGACTATCGCGTATTTATCTGATTGATTGATTGATAGTAATCATCAATTGATTTGATAACACAAAGTTCAAGAGTACCTACCGAACGTATAGTGATCGTACCAGGGGCCATTGCACTGACATCTGATTTTTTCGCCATCTATTCGGAATATTATCTATAAACGGGATACTTGACATCCTACATCTTTTGATTAGTGATATTAGTCAATATATATGTGGAGAAATTCACGAGTATAAAATCTAAGATCAGAGCTTCGAATTCCGCCAGTTCTAAAATGTTTGCTCAATACTTTGTCATAGCAGTGTTGGTAGCCCAAGGTAAGTTAACAATTCTTATAAAATTTTCATTAGAAATTGGAAAAATCCGATTATGAGCCATCGCATAAACTCAAAATCATATGGGATTTGAATAGGATTTTATGTTCAGAAGCTTGTTTCTAATGCAACATTATTGAAATGTAATTTACCTAATATCATGGAATTGGTACATGGTTAGTAGTGTTGAACGGTTCCGAAATCTTCCTTACTTACGGCCGCCCACGTCTTTTACCACAATGCAGTTTTTAAACTCTCCTTGCTATATTCTACGAACTTTCTCCACTCACGATGGTGAATCGATTCTTCTACTTTTTTTATGTCAAATTTTTAAACGCTACAATTTTTATGCCAATCAAATTCATCTTTCATGATTCCTAACGTTTTTTCCTTCTCCTTATGCTATCTCTTTTTCTCATCTTGTGATGAATATGTTACTTTATTTACTTCAAATACTACAATTAACATGTTTAAATTGGTTTCCGGAAGGATGTCTGGCGTTTCAGCCACGCATCACTGATGGCGAAACTGCGAAGCCACATCAATATCCCTATCAAGTTTCCATTGTTTGGGGAGTACCACCTTTTGTGAAATTCCGACATGTTTGCGGTGGATCAATTCTCAATGAGAATTGGATTTTGACGGCGGGACACTGCGTCACAGAACTTCCTGCAATCGGACGCATAGCTGTCCAAGCTGGTAAACATTTCATCGATCGCCATGAACAGGGGCAGGAAAATCGCGACATCAGCCTCAAGGTTGTTCATCATAATTATCCAGGGTGAGTAAATTTATCAATGCAATAACATAGGTAAGAATTCAACACTATGGTCAAAATACTCTTTTAACCATGTTTCAACTAAACTTTCTCCCTAACTACTATTTTATTCTGTGAATTATGTTAGTTCACATATTTCTCACATTCCATGAACAATGCGAATAATTAATTTTGCAATTAGAGATTTAATAAGTGAAATATTTTAAGCCATGTTTGCCAATGGCCACTAGTGTCTCTTGACAGATGCGATATTTATAAAACGCACTTCGTAAAAAAAAATTGGCACAAAAAAAACACCAAAAAATGATATATAACCGATTTACCAAAGACGCTTACCTAATAAAATACGAAAATTAATAAATTTCTCAGAAAGGAAATATAATTGATTTGTCTTGCTGATGTCTTAAACACTTCTTCAATGCAATGTAGTTTTCTAAATATTTTTGAATTAATTGCAATCAAGTCGGATCATTATCTGAGATGAAAAATAGATATCAGCATTTACAACATTACATACTCAGAATTTCCACACTAAATAAATTGGTTAAAATACATTCGAATGTAGCTTCATCTGTAATCTGTAACTGATTTTGAAAGGCCCCATGATCTTACCATGATAATTTTTCACTTACTTTAGAGAGATTTCGGGAAAATAATGTTTACCACAGGAAAATTTCCTTAACTTCAAGTTAATTCACGCTCCTACGATGCATAAATATATCTGGATTTTGTTCCTCATTTGAATAGGGGTGTGGCTCAACACGATATCGCTCTTCTGAGATTAAAGACGCCATTGACCTTCAATGACCATGTTAAACCTGTGGTGCTCCCAGCCCCAAACAAAGTGCACACTGGCGCCGTTGTTTTGACTGGATGGGGATCCGTCTCAAAACACTTCTGGCCGCAAATGCCAAAAGAGCTTCAAGTAGCCGTTTTACCTGTTGTTGATTACGATACATGCTATGAAGTATTCAATTCAGCTTCTGAGGACGTTGAATTGTTTGATACTCAAGTTTGCACTGGTCCTATTGGTGGATCTGTATCTGCATGCTCCGGTGATTCTGGCGGCCCTCTCGTTCAATTCAATGCCGATAACGTCCCTGAACAAGTTGGTATAGTTTCATGGGGTAGTTATCCTTGTGGTGCAAGTGGCACTCCTTCTGTTTACACTAGAGTCTCATCTTACGTTGATTGGATTCAAGCTAAACTTGACGCATCATAATCTAATCGTATTATCAAAGTACAATAAATTCATTATATTTAAAAATGTAAAATAGCAATAATACAACATTTCTCAAAACCCAAAATTTGTTCGAGTTTTATTTCAATTTTTAATACTTACACTAGAGAGAGCGCTGTGTAGGCTCAGAGTGGACAGTGTGGGGAAAGACTGCGTATAAATAATATCAATACTTACACCCATGTGACATAATTCAGGAGGTAGACTTTTTCAAGAAAATCCAATGCAACAAATGATGGTACCAATTTATATATCATATCCCAATCTATAACACGTGTTAGAGCGGCCCGATCTCTATCGGTTTGTACCATTTATAGATTCGAGAAGTTTAAATGTCATAATTGTTGTTGAATTCAATGGAAGCATAAATATTGAAGTGAAGCTGTAGTAATGTCAATGATTGTATACTGTGTCAAAATATTGGATATTGAAACAGGACATTCGATACTGCCTATATCAATAGCTATTGATCACATGTTATCCAATGCTGATGGCAGTGCAAATGTCTTGCACCGCGGTAGACATTGACATGTATAAACAGTTACATCTATTGAGTGTTCATAACTGCCAATAACTATCAATGTCCATCTTCATATTATATTATATTATATTAAAATGATCAGGTGCAAGAAAGTATGAGCAAGCAAAAATATAGTCGTCGTATCAGCGCAATACCGTGCCACCCCGAAGAGAACTACGATGTTAGAGAAAACATATCAATTCGGGATGTGAATGGTGAAACCGAAAGTGTGCGAGAACATTCAATTATTGTCACGTAATATTCCCATACATACAATTGTTCTTTTCACAAACCATTTTCGGAAAAAAGTGTACATTCAACAGTTGGATCCCGTTGGATTCGCTTAAAAATCAATGAGCGATTTTCCCATCTTTTAACGCAGAATTATGGAATTTCTTGGTAGATAAATTTGGTTCACAGACACTAATGCCCTGAATAGGAAGTCACATTTGAAACCATTCAAAAAAGCTATACTTTAAATCGCTTTGAATTCTACTTTGTAATCAGGGACATATTTCCATTCGTGCTTTATCGAAACTACCCAATAAATTTCAGTCTTCTCGATTTCGATTATAAATGAATGATATATGTATCTAATTTTAAGACCCAGGCATAATGGCCCATCACGAAATTCGACATCGCCCCACTATGGGTGGAACGCTATTAGTCGTTTCCGAATTTTTCCATGATTGCTTGTTGGTGGAATATATATCGAATATTTACACTCTTAATTGATATAATCTACAGTCTGCGACTAAACATCAACGAAACATGTATTTCGCAATAAAAATATAAGTGAGATTGATTACAATGCAATGATAACACGAGATATATGACGATAGAAATCATAGCAAAAATTTTTTAACTGGCTATATGTGATTGTTATCTCGAAAAAATGACTCGGAAGTGTAATCCACGTGTTCAGCGAGAGAATTGAATTGGAAAAATAACTTGGAATTACCCAGTCAGTCATTAAGATGGACATTATCGCGTATCAATCGTATTATCATTGAAAAGAGTTGGAGAACCCAAGTGATTGGGAATATTATCTCTATGTTGTAGCATATTAACGGCAGCTCACGAAGTGGTATATAAAAGTGTGTTGGTGTTGGTATCCCATTAATAATGATCAAGATGAATGGAATGCTCCTCATTGTCTTAACATTATATTTTCCTGCAACCCAAGCTGGTGAGTATTATGTGCTGTGAACTGTGTGGTGATAAACTAACCAAGAGTTTTATTGCACACATGAAAAGTTCAATCGAGATATTCTCCGGACGGGTAATGAGTTATTGAGAGTACATAAAAATATTCCAGGCTTTCAATATCTTGGTTTCAATCTGCCGCAGCTGAGTACGCGAATTGTTGGCGGTTCTGAAGCCGTAAAAGGTGCATTTCCTCATCAAGTATCTCTTCAATGGGGGTATCCACCACTCATAACCCCTAAACATTTTTGTGGTGGGTCAATCATATCTAGCCAGTGGATTTTGACTGCGGGTCACTGCGTTCTTGCTGTTCCCAATTATGGAAGTTTCGTTGTTAAGGCTGGAAAGCATGCTATCAATGAAATTGAGATCACAGAACAAACGAGAGTTGTATCTTCAAGCTTTGTACACCAAAAATATGAGGGGTAAGTATAGAATGTATTTAGAATTGTAGTATCCAATTGCACAAAATACGTTCTTTTTGTTATAGCGGTGTAGCGCCTTATGACATAGCTCTACTCAAATTGAAGACTCCTCTTACCATAGGTAAATTGGTAGCACCTGTGAAATTACCCATAGCCACGTCTCTTCCGAAAGGGAACACAACTCTTTCCGGTTGGGGTTCAATTTCAACGACTTCAACAAATATAATGCCATCGAAGCTACAAACAGCTGTTTTGCCAATTATAAATTTGATTGTATGCAAGCAGGCAATACAGAATCTTACCGGTCCATCTCCACTCCATGAGACGAATATTTGTACTGGACCATTAACGGGTGGCCATTCTGCTTGCAGCGTACTGATTTTTCCATTATTTGCAGAGTTGTAATGTTCCAAACGCTAAATTAGAAATTGGTTATTAATTTCAGGGTGATTCGGGCGGACCGCTCATTTTGAATAGCGCTAATGGATCCGAACTGGTTGGTGTAGTATCCTGGGGAATCATACCATGCGGTTCGAAAGGTGCACCATCTGTCTATACACGAGTATCCGCGTTTATAGACTGGATTCAAACTGTGACTGCCAAGAACTGACATCTCATATCCCGTGAAGATACATTATGTCTGCCAATCATTGTATTGGTTACAAATGCTGATATGTACAAAATAAAGTTCGTCTCAGTTGTTCATGGATGCTCGGTAAAATCTAGAGTTACATAAACCAAGACTCCTGGATCAGCCTACAGAATCCTGTGAAAAATTATCCATACGTGGCTACACATAAATGCCCTATCACGGACATGTATGGAGTCTGGTCAGATATGATCAGATATGTCTATGTGTTTCTTTCATACGGTTGCATATGGTTCATTTTTATATATATATACATAGAAAGACGTAGCAAAGCTTAGTTTATCCATGATCGAAAACAATTAGATCTGTATATTCGAATGTGTTGTATGAAAACATATAATTTTATATATATTAAGTTATTCCATATTTTGATTGCTGGGAAGTTACAATGGAACTTACAATGGGATCGATCCTGGGACCATCTAATTTCAAATGGTGACTGTATCATTTATCGTGAGACATCGCTGTATTGAAAAAGGCTAGTCGAAACATATACCGCTACATTTCGCAATATAGTCGGATATAATATCATGCAAGTATGTCGTATGTTAGATAAAAATATGGAATGGCGCACAACATAACCACTACATTATCTTTCCGCAAACTGGTATCGAATGTCAGCTATTATTCCAGTATCGCAAGTTTTTTACAATGAAATCCATCGATTGTAAAATTTTCACAACAAATTACATCAAATATATTGTAACGGTGGGTTTTCTGCGCTCACGTTAACTGGTGAAATAATAATAGAAAAATATGGTGATAAATGTGTGACAGGATGAGGAATTCCATCTGTTGGAAAATGATAAAGTTTCCAATTCTCTCCCTCATGGAAAGGAAGATTCCTACTCAGCTGCCAAAGTTTC
>JAPYZF010000953.1:0-10666 GCA_030523045.1 Meteorus cinctellus
TAAAAACGGCCATATTTTTTTTTCTAATGCACAAAACTCAATTTTGACTCCGGATTCGGAAAGGGGACACTCGAAAGTACAAGGGAACATATTTTTTATTTGCAAATGATTTTTTTCGATGATAAGAATCTAGCTTGAAAATGAGAAAAAAAAACACGATTCTTCGGCGTTAATGGGTTAAAATTGATAATACAACTTGCCTCATCGCAGATTTGTGTTTTTCATTTGCATCAAATGGCTATACTCATGATAACTGGTTGCGATTTCCGTTACTCACCAAAAAATTCAAATGAACCGACTATAATATATCTACTTGAGGGATTAGCCACGCTATAAAAATTTTACCCGAACGTTGGTCATCAATTCCGCAGTTCATACTTTATTAGTACTCGAAGTTAAATTCGTACCAAATTTCACGTTTTCCAATATTCCACGATAGATTAATGCACTCGGGAGAAATAGTTATTAACTTCATTCTTTTTTTTCCCCTATCTCCTTTCAGGAAGTGTAGATCCCTGAAATTCCAGAAAAATTTATAGTGCTTGGCATTTTGGAGTAGATTCGATCACAGTTCTTCGCTTCAGCAATTCTCAAATAATGGCATGATACAAGAAAAAATTTGCTTGACCGAAAGTTATAATTGTCCGATCATTATGTCATAACGTAGCAAGTAAAGGGTGCGAAGATACTACAATCGTCGATTCGTTCATGGAAAATTTGTGAATGAATGATCCATAATATTCTCATCTAATAATCATAACATCTCATCGGGAAAATTGAAAATTCTTGATAGAAGAAACATTCTGCAAAGATTCATTAATGATTGCAGCTGCATGCTGGATCGGGTGCATATTGCCAAATTATACTCAGTGTCGTAACTTGAGACAATATAAATCATCATTCAAGATCACTCTCCGCTAATGCAGTCACAAGTCGCCCTATTTTTTTCCGTCCTAAAAATCGCAGCACCAGTAACGCTTGACCAATAACTTTTCTGAGTGCATTATCGATTGCACCGATTGTAAGCGTCCCTTCGAAAATCTCCAAGTCTTGAATAATGCAGAGCGTGATATACCATCAATCGATGAATATAATGAACTCTCCACTAGACACAACAAACAACTGTAATACTTACTACTAGTTATCGATGAATGAAAAAACAACACCCAAATTGCAATCAAAATCATTTTATGGAGCTATCACTAGTCAAATTTTTCCAGTATGCATATATTTTTCATATTCGTTCCTCATTCCCCAAAATCTTTCTCATTCGCTGGTTTTATCCACTTGAAGTTATGCATGAATCCATCACGAAACAACAGAAAACGGTAAATTCAGCTCAGATTTAACTTTAGGCAGTAATAACGTTCAGACCTCGAGGTTCACGATGTAGCGTTTCGCTATTTTTTCCTTTCAAGAATATATCAAAGTCATCCAATGTTTTGCTTTACTTCTACTTGTTGGTGAATCACAAAAATCAGAACTGGTTATCATGAGTTTCCCTATGTCATTCAGAAAGGAGATACAAAACCACCACGAGGCAATTCTCGATATCAATATTAAAAGCCCATATTTTCACAAAGTTAATTTCCCAGAATATGTGACTATGTTTTCGGTCCCTACGCTAAAATTTGACCGCCACACGAATATTTCGGTTGTTTTCGGAAAATTGATCTTTAAATTTCAAACGACTCGTAGACTAGATGCAGAGAATGATTAACGAGATCCTAAAAGTAACATATACAATTTGGCGGTGCAATCACGAAATCTCCTCGGACAAAATCTCCCAGACAAAATCTCACCAATGATCTCCTCAATGAAATATCACGGTCATCACATACATAAATACAATGAACATAGTTCAATAACTCTACTCATTTAATATATTTATGAAGTTAATAACATATTATATGATGTGATAAACAAAAGAATAATGTGGTCAAATTATAAATGATTGCAATAAATGGATCTAACCCCCAAAAGTACATTACGGTTACATTATATTTATTGCAATCGCCATACATCTAACATATAATAATAACCCCAATTCTTTAAATTGTACATAAACACTGAACATGTAATAACGTTAGATAGAAAGACGTGAAAATCATTTTCTTAAAATTCCACTTCATCAATCAAGCACACTTATCACCTACAAAATCAATATTACCTATTGAGTGCATAGAAAAAAACGATTACCAGACGGTAACAAAAATTTAAATATGTCCAAAAACAACAATAATTTTCTCAATGAAGTTATTTTGTTGCGGAAAAGTTTTGTCGTGGGGAGCGAATGTCGCGTCACCAAATTTGGAAATAAAATTGGTATCTCAACGTAAAATACTGGGTTTCAATTGTAACATGAAAAGCCCAGTGGTGATTCCCAAATAAGATTCTCTGAAGGTGTAGAATAATGTAGATTTCATCATTGAATTCCAGCAACACTCTCAATGGCCATCGCCGGTTCCCACATTGGTTGGACATCACCAAGTCTACCATATTTGAAATCTGACGAGTCTCATCTTTCCACGACATCAGAAGATGCTTCATGGATTGCCTCGTTCTATCTCCTCGGTTCGATTCCGGGAAATTTAGTAGCCGCTGTTATGGTTGACCATTGCGGGCGCAAAAATAGTCTATTGATTTCTGGAGTGCCCCTATTGGTCGGTTGGATTTTGATCATTTATGCTTGGAATCCATATATATTGTATGCTGCTCGCTTCATCAGTGGTGTTGGACAAGGTATCGCATATGTTGTATGCCCTATGTACCTAGGTGAAATAGCTGATAAAAACATCAGAGGCGCTCTTGGATCATTAATCAAACTTATGGTTACGATTGGTGAGCTGTACGCACATGCCATCGGACCTTTCGTTTGTTATGAGTATCTTGCATACTCTTGCGTAATTATCCCAATCCTCTTCTTCCTCAGTTTCATTTGGATGCCAGAGTCGCCTTATTATCTCATTATGAAGAACAATCCGAACGCAACAACGAAATCTCTGAAACAGTTGAAGTATTATGACTCTGAAGAAAGTCTTCAAGAAGAGTTGGATCAGATGGCAAAAACAGTGATGAAGGACATGACTGATCGCGGACAACTGTGGGATATTTTTGATACTGATGGGAACCGCAAAGCGCTCATGATCAGCCTTGGGCTGCAGCTAATATTGCAATTCAGTGGCATTGCAGCTATTGAATCTTACACACAGGAAATAATAGCCGAAAGTGATTCGGGATTATCACCAGGCATCTCCGTGATTATTTTGAGTGTTCTTCAACTAACAGCTGGAGTTGGTGCCGCTCTCCTGGTAGACAAAGTTGGTAGGAGAGCTCTGTTATTAAGTACAACATTTTTAGCAGCCATAGCGTTGACCACATCTGCCACATTTTACATGACAAAATTGTATCTTATGTATGATATGAAGAATCTTGGATGGATCCTCGATGTATCTATTATTGTTTATGAACTTATCATTGCCTTGGGATTGAGTCCATTGCCATACATGATGCTTGGTGAATTATTCCCAACCAACATAAAAGGAGTTGCTGTATCACTAGCAAATATCTGGGCCTCAATTTTGGCATTTTTCGTCTCAAAGATGTTCCAGGTAATAACCGATTCATATGGTATATTCACTTCTTTCGGATTGTTCGCAAGTGCTTGCTTCTTCGGCACTGGGTTTATTTATTTTGTTGTACCTGAAACCAGCGGCAAGTCATTGGTGGAGATTCAAGAGGAATTAAATTGCGCTAGGGGCATGAGTAAAAAATAAAAAAAAGGGAATTAGAAAAAAAATTGAGGCAGACATGATTCAGTGTTGAGAATGGCGATAATACTAGAAGCCTATGGTAAGACGTGTCGTCCCCAATGAGCTACCGTAGGACTCGGAAAAGGATTTTTTTTCCGTTCAGTACTTTGCATGTTACAAGGCGTTTCTATAAATGAAGCATTATGCGTCAAAGTGATGTTATATCCCAACCATAAAATCTGGTATAACGGATGGACAAGAAATATCACACATCTTTTCATTCATCCCCACGTCCTCAATTATATTTCACATGAATTGCGATACCAAAATGCTGACGATTTTGTCCCCCCGAGGCTTTGAGGTGTCGCATTCAAAAGTAATTTACAAGATCTCATGCAATGTTTATCCTATCGAAGCGGGTAGGTATAGAGTCACCTCTCTGAACTGATTTAATTTATGCAATCTGACCGATGTCATATAGAAGCTCAGCCTATCTCTATTTACGACAGCCTCCCCATTCATGCAACGCGCGGATCATTTTCAACTCCGGACTGATTGGTGAATTCGGTGAACACCATTAGCTAGGCACGATGAATTCGTTCATCATTATAATTTTTTGAGGATTGATGTTGAAACTATTTTTCATGTAAATGACGTGATGACAGACACTAATATACCATTGACAATTCGAAAATTGTCCACACAGAAAGTATTCAGGAAATACAACGACTGCACATATGTGGCTTCTGAATACTGACTTCGCAAGTCTTATCGACTATAGTTCTTGAGACAAGCTATCGCTTAATTGGATTCTCCACCTACCATCTCATAAATATAAGTTACCGACCTGAACATTTTCTGAGAGTTTATTTTTGATTCAGCATATGCTATCTCTTGACCCCTCTGGAGCAGGGTTCCTCTAGTATTTTAGACTGACATACTTTATATTGTCTTAATGTTATTTATTGCCTCGGCGGATTCCTTTTCGGAGCATGATACAATGGTATGACTGATTTTTTCCAAACAAACTTTCTTTGGTTAACGCAAGTAATTGTTGTGCAAGCTCGAAACAATCAACTAGGTTGAATAATCGTGGGCATTTCCTCATTCTGATGGCCGCAAAAGAATTATGGGATTCGGCGTCTACATATATGTATGTATGCGGTAGCTGCATGCACGGAATTTCCGCGTGGAATAAATAATCGGCCCAACGTCTTTCTGGAGTCCATTAGATGAGGGTATACTACTACATCGAGATTGTGTGTTTTGATGAAGTTATTTTTATCGGAGTTTACCGACTTTGTGTTCGCTTTTGTGTCCCAATTTTTCATCATGTACATATTATTGTATGAACGACTCGTAACGACTCTCTATGATGCCCTTTGAAGCAGGGTATAAGCAACATTTCCATATACTGGTGTATCATATTTTCGTTGATTATAACAGCATATGCAGCGATGGTCATCATCGACATGATGGCTAACTCCTTTGATTGTCCCGTCAAAATTCAATACCGAGTGATGACTATGTGTAAATAATGTCACTGTAAATGTACTTTAATAAATGCTCATCGTGAGCCGAGGAAATGGCACTGTTTTTCATTTTATAAGTAATTTATGCATCATTATCTCGATTCTTGATAACATATCTGCTTTTTGGGAGTTATGGTCTACAAATATGAAAGCTCGATGAGTTATTTATACGATTGACGATGCATTATGTCATGTAATATTGCTGCATGTGAATCAGATCATGATACTTCATGGAGGTCGGGTGAATCAGTGAAATCATCAAACCATTGGCGAACATAATTGGTAGTTGTGATTATCAATGGACAAACCAATGATAGATCAGAAGCAAGGAAGGAATAATAAAGGAGTGAGCACGAATCACGCAGCTAATCATTGCGATGGTGTTTCTGGTGACTTAACGAAAAAGTGCACCAGATACAGAGTGTAGGATAGAAAGGTTTCGCATAAAAAAATTTCTTATGGCTTTTGCGTCCTATAAATTGTCTGAGGTAAAATATGTCGGCGCATACATATACGGCACGAGCCACTAGGCCCAGCACATGCACAAACAGAAGCATAATGTTGCGTGCGTATAACATATAGCACATGTACATACACTGTTAAAAAAATTTAATGTGATATTACAAGACTGGTATGCGAAGCAGTGTTACGCTTACAAGAGTAATAGGAAATTATAAAGTACGGTTCTCTAATTTTGGTATACTATACAGCACTAAATCTTACGTACACTGTTAAAAAAACTTCTAATTTTTTTATAGAAAAGTATTTAGAATTTTTAAGTATGAAATGTAAAATCGGATTAGAGTTAAAATGTAATAGAAATTTCGAACATTTGAGCACTAAATCGAAATTCACTTATAACTGTATACTAAATTGAGTATACGATTCGATTTTTCTTACACGTCTATGTTTTTTACAATTGACCTTCGGAACTTGTATGACGAGACCGTAATTATATTACGTATCTCGTTCTCGATGATAGTATAATGTAGTCATGCTTGTCATGCTTAAATCCACAACGTTTAACGCTTAGATTCAAAATTCTTGGCACTCTCCGCCATCTTGTCTCGACCTGCGCCCTCTCTATTCATATTGTTTCGTTGTGCTGTTGAATCAACACGTTTTCTATACGTAACTGTTGAAAAGATAATTATCTTTTCTACAATAATTATTGAAAATCAATACTCGACATGGGTAAGAAACGCTCTCGATCTCGATCAGAATCCCAATCAAGAGATTCGAGACGCAGAAAAGACGAAGAGTGGGAAAAATTGCAGACTCAAGTGGATAACCTTACAAAAGGTTGTTGGGGCGTTAGTGAAGGTTCGACAAGAACAGAAATTACCAGAGAATTTTCATGATGATTCAGGATCACCTGAAGTTGGAAAAGGTAAGATTATTAATTAATTAATATCGCCCAAGCATGCTCAACATTCCACACGAATGTTGGGAGGTGTCCGCCCATACGGCGGCACCAAGTCCACACGACCTTGGCCAGTGTGTGATAAGTTCAATCAGAACATATATGTCACAAGACACAATAAGTGTCATTTTCTTAAACAATTTTTTGTTTGCTGATTTCTCAGATGTGGAAAACGACAAAGAAAACGAACCTAATCTTGAGAATTCTATGGCCAGTGCGTCAGTAACTGAGCAGGTTAAAGCTGAGGATAAAACTGAGCAAGAATCAGTCAAAGACAATGTGCTAAAGGTCTTAGGCATGGATCCTGATGAGAGTATGTACAAAAAAGTCAAGTATAATCCACAGATAAATGATACTTGGGGAAAATGGAAGACGGAAGGTCTTCCAGAAAAGAATAAGAAAGAAATCCTGGAGTCTTATCAGAGGAAGGGTGACTTTTACACTGAGGCACCAAAATTGAACTTGGAGATCGTTCCTCTGCTTAGCGACATAGCTAAGAAGAGGGATGGACACTTTGCTGTAACACAAAATTGTGTGGGTACGGCGTTGTGCTCTAGGTGTGGCGGTATCGTTACTGTTGGATCAACCAGAAGAGGGTATTGATGAGGATGCACTGACGGATTACATCAGTCATGCGGGCCAGATCCTCACGGATGTGTTCTACCAACAATCGGTGGCGAGAAAGTCATACATTACCCCGCAATTAAACAAAAACATCAAGCCGATGGTAGATTCGATGCTATCAAGGGAATGGCTGTATGGTGACGATCTTAAAGACAAAGTTAGAGATGTTAAGGAGATGGAGAAAGTATGCGCAGATATTAAAGAGAAGCAGACACCAAAGGTAGCGGCAAAATTGCAGTCAGGGAAACGGGAGACGCCCACCGGCGGAATACCGTCAGGTGGGCTACAACCAGAAGTTCAGGTCACTGAAATTCAAACCGAGGTCATTCAGGTCTTACCAACAGCAGCCATACCCGCAGCACTCCAAGGCATCCAGAACCACGAGCCAGTCCTCATCGAAAAAATAAGGAAGGTAAAGAAAATAGCAGGTCGTTTGCAATTTTTTAAGACTAAGTGGGAAGAAATTACCACTGATAAAGTTGTCTTGAATTCTATAAATGGATATAAGATTCCATTCACGCAAACTCCAATGCAAAAGTTTCCTCCAAAGGAAAGAAATTTTCCTGTTGAAGAGACAAAAAAAATTCAAATAGAGATAGATAAATTAATTAGTAAAGGTGCAATTGAAGCATGTGAAGAGTGTGAGGACCAATTTATTTCGCCGTACTTTCTAGTTCCTAAACCTGATAGCTCGTATCGTTTCATATTTAATTTAAAGGAACTAAATAGATTCATTGATCCTCCACACTTTAAACTAGAGGATATCAGGTCGACTTTGGGACTCATATCTCCAGGAGATTATTTGGGGAGTATGGACCTCCAAGATGCGTATTTGGTGGTTGGGATTTATGCAGGGCACAGAAAATTTCTGAGGTTCAGATTTAAAGGGAAGTTATTTCAATATTTATGTCTTCCCTTTAGATTATGTTCTAGTCCGTACGTATTTACGAAAGTTACTAAACCGGTAGTTTATACACTTCGATCGTGGGGGATGTTATTAGTACTATATCTGGATGATTTTCTGTTCATACATAAATCTAAAGTCGGTTGTGAGGAAAATATGAAGAAGGCAATGCGACTTGTGGAGGATCTGGGTTTTATAGTAAACTTCCAGAAGAGTTCGCTTATTGCATCTCGGACGTGTAAATATTTGGGTTTCATTATCAATTCAGCAGATTTTTCCTTGGAGTTAACGAGGAAAAAGAAAGAGAATATTGTCAGGTTGGTGAACGAGTTTAAAGTGGGCAGATCATATAAGATTAGAAAATTCGCGGAGTTTCTGGGAATATTAACCTCGGCTTGCCCAGCGGTAGCTTATGGTTTCATACACTGCAAGCAATTGGAAAGGCAGAAATATCTGGCCTTGAAATTCAATGGTGATAATTATGAGGGAAAAATATTAATTAACGAGAATATGTTGGAAGATCTGAATTGGTGGAAAATAAATGCAGCAATTGGGTCCAATCCGATTAAAACTCAAAATTACGCATTGGAGATTTTTTCCGACTATTCCCTGACTGGCTGGGGCTGCTACTGTGATGGTGGTAAGGCGTTTGGTTTCTGGGATGAGAATGAAAAAGAAAGGCATATAAATTATCTTGAATTATTGGCAGCCTTTTTTGCGATCGAGTGTTTTGCATCTAAATTATCAGACTGCGAGATTCTACTCAGGTTAGACAACACTACTACAATCTCTTACGTCAACAGAGCAGGTGGAGTAAGGTTTCAACATCTAAGCATATTAGCAAGGAAGATTTGGAGTTGGTGCGAGGAGCGAGGCCTATGGTTAAAAGCGTCATATATTCCGTCGGCAGAGAATACTGAGGCGGATAAAGCGTCGCGCATGGTTAATATTGACTCGGAATGGGAATTGTCAATGGCTGTTTTCTCAAAAATTGAAAGTCAGTTCGGTCCTTTCTCGGTGGACCTGTTTGCCTCTCGGTTGAATAAGAAATGTAAGAGATTTTATTCAAGATTCCCAGACCCGCAAGCCAGTTCGGTTGATGCTTTTACGATATCATGGCAGAATGAGAATTTCTATGCCTTTCCACCTTTTGCACTTATTACGCGTACGCTGAGAAAGATTGTTAATGACCGAGCCGTAGGAGTTTTAGTAGTACCAATGTGGCCTACGCAGCCGTGGTATCCACTCTTCACGTCACTGCTAATTGAACCGACAGTAGTCTTTAAACCTGATACTAAATTACTAATTTCTCCGTACAGACATGGGAGTCACCCTCTAGCATTCCACCTTTCATTGGTGGCAGGGAAATTATCAGGACGGCATATATAAATAAAGGAGTGCCAGAAGAAGCTGCGGATGTCATGGTGGGTTCTATAACTTCGTCAACTCTAAAGCAGCTCTATATCAG
This sequence comes from Meteorus cinctellus, assembly GCA_030523045.1. NCBI lineage: Eukaryota > Metazoa > Arthropoda > Insecta > Hymenoptera > Braconidae > Meteorus > Meteorus cinctellus. The sequence continues at coordinate 9,704 of JAPYZF010000953.1, forward strand.
CTTATAATATTAATGAAGATGGTTTAATTGCACGTTTCCTGAAAGGGGTGTTCAAGCAAAGACCTACAAAACCTAGGTATAATACTGCGTGGGACGTCACACCGGTGCTAGAGTACATGGAGAAAATACACCCGCTAAAGGATTTCAAAATCAAAGAGGCAACAGAAAAAGTTGCAACGTTACTAGCGCTGACTACAGGCCAAAGGATGCAAACTTTGGCGTTAATAGATACAGATAACATTGAAAGGTCAGCATCGGGTTTAAAAATAAAAATACCAGATCAAATCAAGACTACAAAGCCGGGTGGTTTTCAACCTGAGTTAACTTTACCATTCTTTAAGAATAGGCCAGGGTTGTGTGTGGCGTCCGCAGTGTTAGATTACTTGGAGTATACCAAGGAGCACAGGAAAAAGGAATCAAAATATTTATTTCTCGCGACCGTGAAACCTTTTGGGGTAGCTTCACCTCAAACTATCGGCCATTGGATTAAAGCGTTACTAGGGAAAGCAGGAGTTGACACCAAAAAATTTACGGCTTACAGTACAAGGCACGCTGCAGTGTCGACAGCTCACAAACGGGGGGTTGATATTTCGATTATAAAATCCTGCGCTGGATGGTCTCCAGGCTCTCAAACCTTTTTTAAGTTTTATAATCGTCCAGTGTTGGCCTCAAGTGATCAGTTTGTTAAAGCAATTTTAGAATAACAATGTTAGAGTTGGCATGTGTTTAAGGAAATATAAGTTTATTGGAAACAAGAATAAAATCTATAAAATAAAATGATGAATTATCACTTAAGCTCTGAACAACTACATTTTACTATCATCGAGAACGAGACACGTAATATAATTGAACGATCAAACGAGCCCGCCGAAGGCGGGCGAGGGGTTTAAGGTAGTAGTCTGGTAACTTGGGTTCAAAAAATCGAAAATTTTTTTTTTGCTTAAATCGAAAGTACAATGTCTT
>JAPYZF010000954.1:0-11685 GCA_030523045.1 Meteorus cinctellus
ATGGCGATTGGCCGAATCTTTATGATGCGACTATGGCGTTGGTATGTTAGAGAGAGATAGAAGAAAGTCCCATCAACTGCGTTGTTCAGTTGATGAGGTATATACGTTGCAACGTTTTTAGTGACTCACATATGTGTGAGTTGGTAAATTGTATCTCGATTGTGACGAGATATTATATGATGTGATGATATGTGCGTCGAGGCACAAATGAGAGTTTGCCTTGCTCGGACTAGAATCGCGTTTGAATAACGAAGGATTGCCCCAAATGTAACAGTTTGACGGTTATTTCAAATTCGTTTCCTCGTTTCTCAACGTATGAACTCTATGGCCGCGCGGCGACGACAAGAACCCAAATGAAAAACCCGCGAAAAACGAATCGTATTTATGCAGTGTAATGATGTTTGAATATTTGTGGCAATTGATTATTGTGATGAAAATGAAACTGATCACTGATTATCACTGATTATCACTAGTTTTGTTGAATGTTTTTAAGTTGAGAGATAGCATATAATACGTCCGCACTCTAACGACTCTTGTTGATAAGTGAAGTGTTGATGAAAAATATGAATGAGAATAACAAACCCTGGCAACGCGAGAAAAACAAATTATGCGCGACAAACAAATCGTGCGCGCGCCGCGCTGTGACTGAAAACACCCTTTAATTAATTTGATGGGTCATAGATGGCGACAAGGCCTTGAAAGAACGATTTTCTATACTAAATGTATAGAAAATCGTCCAATACTTCCGTCGTCGACGGAACAAAAAAAATTTTTTGTTCAGCCAAAAAGTGGGAGAAAAGCTATATTTTCTGAAGCACAAGAAAAAGAATTAGCAAAGTATATTATTAAATGTAGTAAACTATTCTATGGATTGACTGTTGAATCTGTACAGAAGATTGCTTATAAGTTTGCAGAAGAAAATAAATTAAATTACAAATTTAATAAGAATTGCCAAATGGCAGGTAAAGACTGGTACTATGGATTTATCAAAAGACATCCTGAAATTTCATTGAGAAAGCCAGGAGCTACTTCTTGTAATCGAATAACTGCATTTAATCCAGATAAACTATCAAAATTTTTTGATGATTTAGAAACTTTGCTGGACTGCCATCATTTCAACGCCGATAGTATTTTTAACGTTGATGAAATGGGTATCACAAATGTTCAAAGAGATTCTAAAATCTTAGCTCCTAAAGGTCAAAAACAAGTGGGTAAAGCTACGAATGGCGAAAGAGGAGCTACTACAACTGTTGTGTGCTCATTTAATGCTTCGGGACAATACATTCCTCTGTATTTTATTTTTAAAAGGAAACGGATGAATCCCAATTTATTGCGAAGAGGAGACAGTAACATGGTTGCAGCAGTTAGTGGCTCTGGTTGGATCAACGACAATTTATTTGTTGAGTGGTTGCACCATTTTATTTCGCATGCAAAACCAACGCCTGAAAACCCCGTACTCTTGATCTTAGATAATCATGAAAGTCACATCAGTCTTGAATCTTTCTTATTATGTCGTCAGCATGGTATAATTTTGCCTTTACTTCCACCACACACTTCACATCGTCTACAACCATTAGATTTGACATTTTTTGGTCTACTAAAAAGAGCATATTATCGACAGTGTGATTTATATATGGCTGAACATGTAGAAAAGAGAATTGCACACTACGGAGTAGTTGAATTGTTCACCAGAGCATATAATCATATTACCAACATAGAAAAAGCAGTCAATGGATTTTAAGCAGCAGGTATACATCCAATAAACCGTGAAAAATTCGAAGAACTTTTTGAAATTCCAGCATCCAAAATTGTAGAACCTGAATCTATACCATCTGAAAACACACCTGAAATATCACAACCTGAAACCTCAATTTGCAATTCGACACCGGAAAATATCAACTCTGAAAATTTGCCTGACGGACAATTATCATTAAATCAATCGACAGATTTTATAAATCTATCAGTGCCGCTCATTGATATTGTTACGCTGCCTATTTTGAAAAAAAAAAACAAAAACTGAAGAGTTAGAAAAAAAATTCAGTCATTCTAACTAGTAGCTCAATGAAGGAAATTTCAGAGGAAAAGATTAAAAAAAATGACGAAGAAGCAAGCCGACGAAATGAAAAATAAAAAAATTGAGACTGGTATATTAATTGAAAACGGTATGAAGAATTTAGGGAATTTTCTTGGTGAAGAATGGGTTAAAAAACCAAAAAAAGACGAGAAATCAAAAAAATACAAAAAAAGAAAATAGAGAAAATAAAGAAGCTCAAAATGAGTATTATTGTATTTTTTGTGCGGGAAAATATCAAGAACCACCCGCTAAAGATTGGATAATGTAGTACAGGCGCAATTTATGGGCACATGAAGAATACAGTGATGGTGGAGGCACAAGCAAAGGGTTTTTATGTGATTTATGTAGAGATTAATTCAAATTTATTTATGATTATTTATTTATTTTTAACTTATCTATTCACTAATTACTCATATACGTACTGTTCAAAGTGATATTATTTAAAAATGTTATGTTCTCATGTTAAACACAAATCGAAATTATTCATTTATCCTACATTATTTTGCTGGTTACTACAAAATATGTTCTGTCCGTAATTACCCCACCAGTGTCCGGGATTACCCCACGGATTTGAGGAGATCACGAAAATGACACTTTTCTTTTTTTGCCAAAAAATATACTTAATTTTCAAATTTTATGAAATATGATCATTAAAAGTGATAAATAAAACCTTTATCTTTGTTATTGGTCAATAAATTAACAAAATTTTTATTTGGTGTTCTTAATATTTACTTTTTTCCTTAGGTGTCCGTAATTACCCCACTCTCCCCTATAAGATATTAAAACTGACAGTTCAGGGTTAAGTTTACAAATTTAAACCGCAAATAAACAAGGCGACGACCGTAGTTCAAATACCAACCATTAAAATTTATTACAGTTGGTATTGTCTGGTGAGAGTTGAGTACTAGACAATTGATATTTTATTAATGACATTATTATAATTATTTAATTATAATACGTATCAAATTAAATCAATTAAATTTTCATATGAATTCATTTTACTTATTATAGCATTACATGCTTCGATTAATTATTTGTGAAAGAAAAAAAAAAAAGTTACAAATTTGACTTAGGATTGCGGCTTCCGAACTGCCTTAAGTCGTTATTGAAATAACACAACAAGTTGTTGCTTGAATCACTGATATAATTTTTCAGATTTTATTTTCTCCACAAATAAAGTTAGATGAAGTAGCAAGCCTGCTGTCATGTAAAAACACTACGAGAAGCCTTGGGCACGGTGAAGACAGGGTTTTCGGTTGATATGTCGACGGGTATACTTGACATTTCAAAAACTAAATTAGTTTACAAAGAAGCAAGGATGTTTATCAAGACATATGAGCAAAAATCGGACTGATAGCGTTCCGAAAGACAAGAGCAAAACATACGCAATCGATTGAAAAATCTGTAAGATGAAGAAATGCTTGCTTTCGAGAATTGTACAACGGCTGCATTTCAGATACTATTGAATACTATTTGAGTGGAATAGGATCTCAGAAATTAATTTGCCTGGACGATATTGGTAAATAACTTCTCGTGATCATAACCCAGAATCGGAACTAACAACAATCCGAAGTCAAACCGACTAGACAACTGAACTGCTGGGATATACTTAGTATGCTTTCTGTGTGGCTGGAATAGTTGTGAATAGTGATGGAAACAGAGGAAAGTTTAATTCGAATATGGGAGTTGTATCACAGTACCGAATCATATCTCCAGAATATGAAACAAAAGACATCAATTGTCCAGCCTCAAAAATACAAAGGTGTTTTTGAATAGATGAGAATAAAAGCACAACATATGAATGACTATGAAAGAGGGTGAAATTAGGTTGGTGAAAGAGTCGGAATATTCGATCATTACGCAAGTGGGGGTGTCGTGATCACGGCTTAATAGTATTCGGTTCCCAATATAATAATCCCACATAAGAAAGGTGCATTCATTTGCCTATATAGATACAAGTATGAGAGTTCCATTATTGTTTGAAAAGGTTCGGCGGAAACAGTGTATGGATATCCAACCTGTGTACAGTACGATATTGAGAACAAAAATGTAAATATTAAAAGTAAACGTCTGAGGCGAATAATGGAAGACTCTTTAAATTCGGTTGCGAAAATGATGTTTTTGGGTCTTATAATAAGTTTTGGTGGAGAAACTATGGAACTAAACAGTAACTTCTTGTCAATCGGAAGTGATAATCTGTCCAATGGCACACGATGCAGAATAAATGCATGAAACACCGTAGTTGCATGAAAGTATTGAACGATTATGCAAAAGGCAATATTGGCTCAGCCTTGAGAATGGTAATAAGACTCCCCGCTTTTCAGTATATTCGGCCACAAATTATACTACGAAAGCTATGAGTTTTGCACCAAGTCTCATCTTACTTTCGAAAATAACTGAAAGTAAAGATGACCATTACTCGCACGGAACCAGATCTCAATTGGGACCCGGAATCTCCACTAGTAAGCGCTGGGCTCGGGCCTGTCCATGCTTCCGATTATCTTTCGTCAACCTGCATCAGTGGTTAACTGATGGATGGCGGGGACACGTAAGGTTATGTCACCTGATTGTCACGAACTACCGCTGCCGTTATAGAAGCCGGGAACGCCCAGTACATTAGTTTAGTATCCTCCGAATCGCTAGTGAAATCTAGTGGTGAGTCGTAAAGGTCACACAGACCATTCAATTCCTCTAAAGTATTAAAGTTCGGGCATCAGACTGCCACAGTGCACAACCAGTATTGTTGCTTGGTTTAACAACTCAGGCGTGGCAGAAACATCAATCCCGTACTTGGATTCTCAAGTCCTTGCTCTACGATAATGCCGAAGTCAACGTCGGCTACTACTCGCAGGTAGAACGATTCCGCTCTGATTATGGGGCACTGAATAATTTTTTCCTCCAACATAACTGGATACCCAGGTACGAACTCAAGGAAATCGATGGTATAGTATCGTACTCTTATGGAATTACATAGGAAGGTATTGAATCATTCGTCCCACACTCGACTACGAAAGACTCCAACTATCCATGCTGGTTTAGTAGATATCTAATTAACAAAATTAAGGCCAAGAGAGCGGCCCATAGAAAATACAGATGTACAGGTTGATATAGTGATAATCGAAAGTTCAGTGAACTAAGGAAAGAATGGCAAAAAACTATGAGTCAAGTGTTGTGAAGACTTTACTCGCAATACTGAAGCAACGATTAACTCGGATCTTGCATACTTTTAGAAGTTCCTCAGGATGAGAAGAAGCTCGGAAAATGGGATACCTTCTACAATGGAATGGAGCGAAAACAGGGCTGAAAAAGCAGGGGAGGTTTGCAACTTATTTGCCGAATTTTTCAGTGGTATCTGCGGGACGCAAGATCCCCTGTCGAAGCAAAAACGTGATATTTCTATGGAAGACTCTAACTGTGGGCATGCAAATTTAAACGGAAATGAAATTAATTTGGACAAACTGCTGAAAGGTCTTGTCATTGGACGTTCTCTGATTTGTTATTCATAATTCTACTGCATGACCATTGGACATAATGCCCAAGCGGTGGGGTTTGATTCTTAATATTTATGAAAAGCTGACTTGACTTTAATATTTTTCCACGTCGAGTTGCATTTTGATTTTCTTTAGTTGTTCTCACAGTTTAATGTTACCGGAAAAGAGGAGTACAATTGTGATTATTTAGTGAAATGCAATCCATTTGAGATGGTTGCATTCGTAGAGTAAATATTTATAACGATTCTTATTTCTATTTGAATATTTATAAAGATTCATATTCTGCCACGCAGTGCATTGCATTGTCATCATTTGAATTTTGGCGGTGATGGCTGAGCACATAAGAGCGCGACACCATAATGGATTGAGGAAATAGCAAGGCGAGCACACGTGTGTGTAAAGTCATCATGAGAATAAATTCACGATAGCGCATTTATTCGAGCGCGGTCAATTAATGAATGAGGGAAAAAATGTCTTGGCGATGAGTCGGTAATGATAGAATGATGAGTGGGATGGTAAGGTCGGTCAAGACCTAATACTATTTTCGAATCTGTAACCAAGAATGATGCAAGCAACTACAGACGAGTGTGCATCCAATCCGCTTCACCAAAGCTTTTTGAGAAAAAGATATTTGGCAGTCTTGCGTTTTGGTTTGATTAATTAATTTGGGACAATTAATTAATCAACAGCATGGCTTCACCAAAGGCAGGTTGACTGTAACAAACTTGATGGTCTACACCGAATTTATCATAAGGCATCTATCGGAGACGATGCGTTATACACGGACTTTAGTAAAGCCTTCGACATGGTAAATCATTAAGTCTTTCTGATAAACCTTGAAAAATATGGGATCTCTGGGTGTTTACTGAGTTGGTTCTCTTCATATCTGAAAGGGAGGAATCAACGGGTCAAAGTTTTGAACTACATTTCCAAGGGATCTTGCGTAACGTCTGGTGTTCCCCAAGGTTCTTATCTTGGACCGATCCTATTCTGTATTTTCGTAAATGACATTGGAAGTACATTGCTGTCTGAGTATTCGCTCTTTGCTGATGATTCTAAAATATCCAGATGCATAATAGATAATAGAGGCACGTGCACTCTGGAAGAGGACTCTAATAGTTTGGCAAGATGGTGTGAACCAAATATATTGAAATTGAATATCAAGAAGTGTGCGGTCGTTAAGTTCGGTCGAAGGGTGTTCACCAATCATCATCAATATTGTATCGATAATGATGTCGCTCCTCAAGTGTATGGAATCAGGAATCTTGGTATTCATGTAGGCAACAGGTTGACCTATGAGGAACACATCAACAACATCTCTACTAAGGCCACCAAAATTCTTGGACGCATATTAAGATCATCTAAAAATTTTGATGATAAAACGCTCATCAAACTGTTTAACTCTTTAGTGAGACCAATTATCGAGTACGGATGCTTAATCTGGGATCCTATTTACAACTACCAAACGGAGAAACTGTAGAAGGTACAAAGGAAATTTATCAGTCATTTGAGGTACCTGAATAGATGTAGAAATATTATAATAGATCGTCAGCAAGCGTATGAATATACAGGTTGCAACTTTCTAGAGGATAGAAGAAAATACCTGACCTGGTTGATGGTTTTTGGATGTCCGTGAACTGGTGAGGCAGCTGGACTTCGTGGTACCCAATGCTGATTTGAGAGTATTTCGGTTTCTGTCCATACCGAAGATCAAATTGCGTTTTTCGGCACGAGCTCCATTGTACATGATTTTCACAACCATTAATGAATATGCGACGAAGATGGATCTGTTTGGCGCACCTGCCAGTACATTGAAGTGTGCTGCTAGGAATTTAGTACTATGACTATCTGACATTTTGTTGTTAATTATTACTTAGAAATTTTGTTTGTTAATATTGATTAATTTTGGTAATAATTTAACTGCGAATTTTGCAATTGGGTATGATCTCACTATTTAGCAAGTTAGTTTTTCATATTTCACATAATGTAATTATTTATGCATAATTGCCGAGCGGCGTGAATAAATAAATAAATGAATAAATAAAATTCAAAGTGTCGATAGAGGAATTGACTATAGCTTCACCACAATATAGGAGGCCGTCACATGTACCGCCCCCAACATACTGGGCCTTAGTCCCTAGTGATTTTCGAGCCAAAACTGAAATCTATGGCGTAAATGTCCTCACACGAGGATCAGATTACCAACGTTTTTCTTCTATCACAGAAGACATATATATTAACGATTATTCCATACGAAAGTTTTTCATGTCAATACCAGCCATGTATCGGGCGGATTTCCCGTTGTGATGATTTCTGCCAGGTCTGAACCAAATTTCATTTACGGCACTAACAAAAGAAATTATTCACATTTTATCGATTGGGGTATTATTTTCCGTCGGTTAGTATTCAATATCAATTTGATGATTCCAGAAGTGAATCATCATACTTTAAACTAAATGAATCCGGTAAATTTGGAAATATGTGTAAAGTGCAAAAATATTTCATCCATTTTGTGAGGAAATAATTCAATTTACTGGCACAGTAACCACCGCGTATGCACCCAGCTCAGCAAAAAAAATATTTTACAGGGCTCTAAACGATAACATTTCTCTGATCTACTATCTGAAAAAATTAGCAAAAAGATAACATAATGTTAACAGAAAAATCTTTTATGGTGCCATTCTGTAAGAATTTATTTTGTCTTTGTCAAGCAATGATGTGTATCACTTCTATGTGATCATTCAACCGGCTACGGTGTCGAGAAAATTTTTGTGCTGAAATGTACATTTTTAATTATTTTGTATTGTTTTGTTTGTATGTTTCATGAAAAATAAAGAAAGTGAAGTGGCGGGGGTTGGTGACGCTCAACAATATTGCGCACACCTGCCATTGATAGAAGAGCCAGTGTGCGTGAGCTATGTCATTCCATCGTAGCGGTCCCCCTGGCGCCGTTGCAGTTTCATACAGCACGAATACGATGGCGCCTTTGACACCTAGTCGCAGATACAGCAGCGGAAATTCAACAACATCGACTTCATCAATCGGTAGCGCCTCCAATGCCACGAAGTTTCTCTCTTATCGATCGTCAGATCCTATCGACCGGATCAATCACAGCACAACAGCATCCAGCTTTCGATTATCATCAAGAAGAACTCACTATTCACCCGCAAGGTGAGATTTAGACACAGAAAAGTTACAACGTAAAATTGGGAACCAACTTGTATTTTCTCGCGAAAAACAAGAGAGCCATGATTCAAAATAAATGACTTCTTCATGAATGTTACAAAATAATTGGATTGGACACGATAAAGAAATGCGATGGATTTTTTTTAGAGCTGTGCAATTTAGCCGGGTTAATCAGCTACATAGGGTAACCATGTTTATTAGCTAGCCAGATGATCAGCACAGCTGATTTAGCCGCTCAGCCGCATTAGCTTGACTTATGATCTAAGGACTGAAGCCATTGGGTTAATTTCTAAAAAATACTTTTTGATTGTTCACAATAAAAAGCTAATTTTACAGGAAAAATGAATGATGTTCACCTAGTTTTTATAATGAGAGATCCGTATTAAAATGTTAATTATATTAATTAATATTTTTTGCACGCAAAATGTCAGTTTGAAATTAGTTTTATCTCATTGACAATATTAGGTTTTCTGATCAAACATCGATTTTTTTCATAAATAAAAGTCAATAAATCAGCATTTTGTGGTAGTAAGCAATTCCTTTCCACAGAAATAATATTTCTGTAGAAGTAACTCTCGTTAATGGTGTGTTTGACGCTGACATGAGTGGAAATCTTTCCTTGAGCCTAGCTGGTAATGGAAATTTGTAGCATCTTGAGTTCCATCAAAGGAGAGGATTATCACTCCGTAAAGTCCCCTCTTGGCTGAAGTTATCCAATTCTCTCTTGAACATGTCATAAGTATCGATAATTGCCATTGTATCAAAATGTTGGAATAATGCCATCCCAACATTAAGAAGGTAATCTAGATCATTTTCTCCTGCGTCTTCATTGGTTGATGCGGTTCATAAACTGAATTTTATGCCGCCATCATTTCCGGAACGGATGCTTCGGATCTAAGAAGCAAGACGATCTATACGTAGTCATAGAGCATAAATTCAAAAAGCGAACACCCACATCTTCTCGAAAAGTATCATGAGTAATTAAATGTTCGGGGTGTATTCTTTATCATGCCGCGAATTTTTTTTCAAAATTGAACGAACAATTGGCTGTTCCATCACAATTGATAAGTGAGATTTAGTTACCATCATAGTTGTCGCTACATAAACTGGTTCGGAAATCTTTAGAACAGCGTCTAAATATGGTCATTCAGAACAGCAATATCTTCGTCGTCGATGGAGTTGTCAAGTCCGGGCCCAGCAATGCACTCAACAGGTTGACATTTCTCCAGAGTTAGCTCAATTATGGCATAGGCTAAATTCCAACAAGTTACACAATAACTAATCAAACAATGGTTTGGCGCACCATATCTTTTCTGGGCGTAAGTAAGAGCCTCGAGTGCTCTGTTGGAGTATTCAAAACGGCTAATAATTCCACAAACTTTATGTGCATGTTTTCAAACTCTTTGTACATTCAAAGCTTCTTCAACAACAAACAGTAATGTGTGACAAAAGCAGCGAAAACTTGCCCCAATTTTAATTCTGTCAGTAGATCTTCCACGCATTGCAGTAAGTATATTTAGAGCATCATCATCTACCACTGCAAATATTCTTTTAGCAATATCTCATCCTGATACAGCATTATATAAATGATCACAGAGATTTGATAGAATGAGATTTTACGATATTTCTGATGTGTTATACATTACAGAATGTGGATTTCATGAATTGGTATAAAATATACTTACAGATGATATACTTATTAACTTTTTTTAAATTCTTGTAAAGACATCTTACGTAAGTGAATTAAATAATTGAAACATTTTCTATGAGTATTAAACTCTCAATATGTCCATTGAATTTGAATTTCGGAAAAAAAAAAATTGGTTAACTATTACGGATGTAAACATAAACAGTCAAAGCAAAGCGTTGCCAAATCGCACACAATCTAATATCAGCTGATTTTAATGAGTCAAGTCAAATTTCATATTTAATTATTTTTTTTATAATTTATTTTTATATTTTATATATATATATATATATATATATTATATATATATAATTTATAATTATCTTTGTTTTCCTAATTAATGACTCGCATACTATTTAGTTTCGAATTTTATCATTTTTCATATGTCGCTTTATATAATTTGTCAAAGAATTGGTACGGGACTTCATTTGACTCAATTGGAGCGAAAGAACCTCCTTAATAAAAAAGTAGGGTTAACCGGCCAGTCCTTGACCACCCACCAATGAATGACCGGTGTTGAGAATAATGATTATAACATTTCAAAAATTTAGTCGAGAGCTAATGCTCAATCATAATTGTAATCTTACGTTCATCAAAATTATGTCGAGAATTAGAGAATTTTCAAAAAGCCATGAAATTTAGACAAAAGTCTGTGAAAACGGCTGTTTAGAAAACTATAAATTTTAATTATTAATAATTCACTTTTGATGGATATAATTTAACATAAACATTTATTTTTATCAATTTGACGTCGGTCATTCACTGGCTTGTTTGATAAGTGTGCTTTACTAGTAAATGACTGACTAGTCATTTATTGGTAGGCTAGATATTTGCTACTACCAGTGAATGACCGTACGTTTATTTTACTATTTTGTTTCAAGTGTTGAGGTTAGAAAAATGACTAAGTTAAAACTTTCTGCTACAAAAAATAATAAAATTGCAAATAAAACTGACTTAAGAAAAAATAAAGTGAAAAAACGGAACTCTGCGAACAGTTCTAAAAGAAAATACACCAGATTTGCATACACAATTGATGCATTAAAAAAAGCTATTGCCAAAGTTAGGAATAAAGAGTTGAGTGCAAATAAAGCTTCAGTTTTATATCAAATACCGAAAGGAACTTTGATTAATAAATTACATGAAGATGCTGCAGAGCCAACGTTAGGGAAAATGGGACCATCGACAGTTTTAACTACACCTGAAGAGGAAAGAATAAAAGTCTGGATTATCAACAAAGCTCGTATAGG
>JAPYZF010000955.1:0-10664 GCA_030523045.1 Meteorus cinctellus
AATACGAGACTTTGTAAACGCCGAGATATACAATACGTATTTGTATAAATATATTCAAGGAAATAGTATCAGTAATATCAAAAATTGTTCCAAGAAATTCTATCTAAAATATTGTGGTGACAGAAGAATGTTGCTACTTCGAGAATTTGTCGAAGACTAAATACGTCCTTAAAATTATTTTACAAAAACGAAATTTTTTTCTTTTGTTTGTAGTTGTAAAAGTAATAAGAAAATTCATAACATCTTTACACATTCGTTACGATATGAATTACACCGTTTCTTTGTGATTTTACACAAATTTATAGTAAATCCAAACACAAATCATGCTTGTGAATTTAAAATGTTTGTCATTGATAATTGATCAGCGTTTTGGTCCGATTACAATGCTTTGAGGATATTAAAATAGAGTTTGTAAAATCGAAACTTTTCTTATTAGATTACTCTACATCTCAATTTTGCATTGCCACACATTGATATGTAATTTTACTCAAAATTGTTTTGTAAATAGTTTGTAATTTTACAAAAATTTTTAACAGTGTGCATACGGAAGTATATATGATCATAAATAATCATAGGCGAAGGCAAATCCAATCCCATATGAGTTTTCGTGAAAGCATCATCAAATAGATAACGTAAGATAATACATGATCATACATTGAAAAAAAAGTTTTTCTCTACCTAGAATATAAAATATTTTCATCCAAGTTTTTTTATATTCAACATACGTTTCTTAATATGAAGAAACTTTTATTTTTCGCTTGAGAATACCTAAGTTACCATAGCAACCGCAGCAGTGGTGGTACCAATTCTCGGATATTATATGTATGGATCCTAGAGTACGAGAAAAGTTGCTCAAATGAGATTTACCATTTCTGCATCTGTGTCAATTGAGTGAGGTTAAGTCGGCCATATTTTTATTTTGGTATTTTGTTGAGGAAGAAACCGCGTTTTCCAAAAACTTTGGTATTCTCAAAGCAGGAATACTAATTTCTTTACTACAGGGAAAAATTTCCTCGGTGGAAAAAAACTTTTTTTTCAGTGTATCTGAGAGTTTTCCCTCAGGCGGAAATTGAATGTTCTTGTATATTCGCCACTGAGCGAAACCAAAATTTTAGTCAATCTTCATCTATTTTTTATATATCACTGTATTTTGTTGTCCAAAAACGCAAATCGACAACTTGCTTCTAGCATATTCGGTTATGTTTATCTATGATGTTGGATTTTCAATTAATCGAGCATTTATTATTGTTTCCGCTTGTTACCCTGACTAATTGTGCAACAGGTTGAGTGTCAATCTCAACATACTCAGTTGTTTATGCAAATGTTAATCACATGCATGAGTTTTTATAATGAGTATGCATGCATGACTGTACACTCAAGAGTGTCTATTATTGAGAAGGAGGATTGTGGAATACAACTGCATGTGATAAAAATATAGAGGAGTGTATGAATTATTGCTGTGCGCACATCGTACGTATGACATCGTACAATGACTACTGAAGATATTGTTTTCATGGGAACATGCCGATCTGATTATAGTAGGTGCCAACCCCAAAATTATCAAAATGGATCCAATCCAAAAGATATGGGGCGAATTTCATGTAGTCAAGAGGAGATTAATTTTCCAGTATAAATATACCTATGATGTTCAGACATGAAGAGTTATATTACAGTACACTCCTTCAATTTCCATCCAGCATTTGTTGTCTTCATTTGCTACACCAATAAAGATATCACAATTCAAAAATGTCTCAATAATGTTAGGATCTAATATCTCATCAAACTTGACGGACAGCTCAATCGTATATGTGATCTACCACAAAGTGAGTCTAGTTAGTATAATTTCGGTGTCAGTGGTTCATTGGAGGATTCTCATACAACTTCATGTAGTAAAAACTCATATAATGTACAACACCGAGCATGATCGCGATATCATACCAGATCATGCGCCTATATCATTATTGGATAAGTCAAGTGTGTGAAACTTTCGGACAATGCGCCGAAATCGTCAGCGGAACATGACTTTATCAATTGCCCATCACCTATAGTTGGTTTTTTTGATGGAGTTATGAAATCGCAATATGTATAATTTTGAGACCGTTGAACATTTAGTAACTTCAAATTCGATCAGTATTCATGTCTTGATGAAAGTTATAAGGAGCTCAACTTTTTAATCAAACATAATAATCAATTTATCAAAGGGATATTTCTGCATTAAATAGAATGATATGACAGAACGAACGAATCGCTAACATTTTCATGTTGTCCTCTTGAGAATTTTTAATGTGTGCGACGCTGTTCAAGTATGGTGGAAGTTCATTCTGGATGTTAAATAGGGAATGCACGATTTTATAAGAAAGGATTCATGATTTCTCTTCACAATATGCTATATTATGTGATTTTATATTTATCCGATTCTAAACATAAAAAAATTAATTCTTGAAATAATTCACTCTATGTCCAAGAAAGAAAGTGGCGATTGCTGTACTTTGTACACAATTACCGTGACGATAAAGGCTCATTGATATCCAATGAAGGTAGCTATGATGAGTAAAAGATACTTGAATAGTTTGATAGTAATCCAAGTTGATGTATCGCGGGTTGGGATTGAGTATGTAGTTGGTATTTTCAATTTTTCAAGGTATCGAATTTAGTCTAGAGTTTTTTTATTGTGCGCATTCTCTTAATCACGATGATTATTAGAAGGTGTCAATATTGACTGACACAAATTATTAGATTGTAAAAGACTACACTACATAAAGAATCTTTTCAGGGCCGAATGGAAGAGAGCTGAAGTTCATTTGAGCAGTGGAGTACAAGGACGACCACTTTGGGTATTCCACTCTTATTCGCCCTTCAACTGATCTTCATACCAGTATTTCTTTCATCCATTAATTACGATGATGAAATATAACAATAAAAGTAGTTAGATATGTTGGGGGAACCATTCGATGTTCTACAAACATGTGATAATTCAATCTTATGTAAACTGGTTGTTTCAATTCAATTCATCTTTTCATAAAATGCGTCGCATGTTGAGTCTTTATCAGTGTTTTCACTCCGATCATTAACATTTATCTCTATCATAATTCCAATTCATCAATGTTTGATTCTAGTGAACGCAGCATAAATAATAATTCATAATGTTATTTTATTTAACATGTTGATCATTCTGATATGAAGTTTTCAGCATGATCATGAGCATCGGATAGATATCATACCATCAATTCGAGAAAAAAGTTATGATAGTGCAATAGGAAAAAAGCGGCGGTCAGAGTTTAAGGGGATTCTAGACCCGGTGGTCTAGAATTTTCGAAAAATAGATTTTTTTTTTTTCGATATTTCGAAACTATAATCTTTCAAGAATATACAGTTAAATTTTTGTAATGATATTGACGATATTCCAAGTTCTACAGCCTATTCAGAAGGTCAGCCCTGAGGCAGATAACAGGGCCCGGCGCCTTATCTTATATGATTACCTTAAGCTTCAAACTCATTTATCTTGAAACACCATTTTTCTGCTTGGTGCACGGCAAACTAAAAAACTACTCTGTCGATTCGTTTCAAATTTTAACATATTATTTAATACATTAATAGCTATTGCAGGACGGAAAAAAAATGTTTGCGTTGAATATTCATATTTTTTTACATGTAAAACGTGATAAAAAATAGACATTTTCGGACTACACATTTCAACAACGCACCATTCCTTCAACAAAAACTTTTTTTTTCTTCGTTTTACGTTCTGCGATAGATTTATTTTTAATGATTAAAAATCCGTTTTGTTTTTTTAATTTAGACTCATAGAAGAGTTAAATCATCGTGCGCTGCCCGGGTTCTTTTTATTTCGATAACTGACTTCAACGCCATCTTTAAAATAGTTAAAATAATTTTTTTTTTTATAACAATGATTTCTGTATACTTGAGTAGTAATAAAATAGCCCTTCAAAGTTTCAAAAGTTTTGGTTGTTATTTTGACATAAAAAAAAAAAATTGTAATTTTGAGCTTCTAGACCACTTTAACGAGTGACGCCCGCCATAGAAATGTATGAGTAATTCTTTTTTCTTAATTCCATCGCTTAGTATCAATTCTAATATATCTCCAAAACATGATTAGAACCATTCATTGAGAAATTTTTCTTTCTATCATTGATGCAAACGCGGAACGAGCCATCATACGTATCTAATAACGTATACTATGACTTTCTAATGTATCTATACATGTATACATAAATTATATACACGTGTGTAGAGCCGTTTGCAGGAAGTGTATCGTAGTGAATGCTATTTTCGATTTTTCCATCACACGTTTGTATTGTAAGTGCAAGTCTATGTAGGATTCAAGGGTGTTTATATTTTATAACTAAACGCGCTATGAACGTGTACAACATGAACGTTGAAGGTAGCAAAGCGTAAAATTTTCATGAATGATATACCAAAGGATGAAATTGAATTTGTTCTTCAAGTCGAGCAATGTTCGTAGCTTAAGATCAAGTGCGATTAGACGATTTCGAATACCAGACTCTGACGAAAAAAATGGAGCAAAAATGTATATTAGACGTTTAGGGAGAACGTATCGAGACAGCAAAACTGTTTATGGCGAGTGATCAGTGATCTGATGACACATGGGTTAATTTTGATACCATTTGAAATCAAAGGTCAAAATAATATAACTTCCTTCATGGATATTTTCCATAGATTTTCATTTCTCAAACGCTTCAAACGAAATTTTTGTTAATACGTCATGATTTCGTATTGCACATCAAATATAGTTGAACATCATGTACGCATATTCTCACTCGATTGTTGTAGTGTAGAAAATGATTCGCATTCGAATCAAGCCTTGTCCTGTAATATTTGATGGAAACGTGAAACCATACTAACTTTCACTCGGTGCGAATCAAATCAAGCATTTAAAATGTGGCACGAGGACGCATAAAAACACATAGTAAAAATATATATATGGAAATAATTGTGCACGATAAGGGTAAACCGGTTTTTTTTTTCTTTCCTCTTCTATTCGACCTCGACAAACGATTTCGATACGAAAGTAAACCCATTTATAAAAACAAATAAAGAGTATTCATTTGACAGAATACTCAGTTTTTTTGGTATTTTCTCCGACAAAACTACCATGAACTGTTCAAAAATATGGCATTGATAATACATTAAGAAATGGTAATTATGTGTCGTTCCTGAAATGCCATGGCACTTATGTGTCCCTGACTGAGATGTGGTGACTTTTCATTCCAACGAATGGCATGGACAAGATGATTCTTGAAACATTTGGCGTCCGATGACCCTTTAGCAGCAATAACAAAATAATCATTACTCGATGCGATGGTAGGATTATATGTGGTCATATCCGTTGTCACTCCACACAAAGATTCACATTTCCAAATAAATGAATAAGGAACATCGCATCAAGGTCCATAATTATTTTGGCCCCTATATAACGGTTTTGATACGTTTTCAAGTTCGGAAAAACATGAATTGTTCGTATTTTTCAACAGATTTTTGCATATATATTTACATATATATGCTCTTTTATGCATGAATGAGCGGCATCAACAATGCCATCCTCCTATATATTTCTGTATCTTATCGCGCGGTGAGGCAGAGAGTATCAATATTATCGTAAATTTAAGTATGATTTTTGGAGTTTCCTGAAATTGATGCAATCATAAAGTGTCGAAACTTTTGAAATCCCAATTGGCAGTTTAATGGAACGTCATACTGAGCCTCACTTCGATCTCATAATGTAGAATTTTGGTATGATCATCTATAGCTATCAAACATCTATTTCCAGATTTTTGTACACTTTCCAGTGTTTTGAACTGAACATCGGAATCTACACACACATAATTCTTATTGTTGAATTGATATTCTCCATGGATATGTATGAGTTTGCCATAATTTTGGCTGATCAGGCAAGTGCGGAAAAGTGGGAAGAAGGTAAGGAGGTATGGGTGGAGGAATAAGCATTTTTGATCAATATTGATGAAAGATATCTCGTCAGTATTACGAAAATTTGAGGCAATCTGTGTAAAATTCGTTATTATAGGTGGAGACAGAAGCGTGCACAGATTCTCAATTACCACAACGTTATCGTGGAATAATGAAACATTTGAAAGCATAAATTTCACATCTTGCTTCACAAATTATGAATAAACATTGAATTCATTCGATATTGAATGACGGTGTTACTCTACGGTTATTACAATTCAAACATGTAACAATAAGAACGGAAACCATTGGAATGAAACTTGACCGCGAATCCTTCAAAAACTGTAATGTACTACAATTATGGACGATTATTACTCGTCGTAGTTATCTTCGTTCCTTTATGTACAGCTCTACAATTGGAATTGATGAATAAATGCATATCTTGAGCTAAATACTCTCCACATATCAATGATAATGCGCAGTAGCAATGCATATCAGAAAAAATGTACATAACAATTTTACATAAGAGTTATATGCTCAGATGTGTACACGTGTTGTACAAAGTACAATGTGTTTTATGTCACCCGAATGACGTTTTTTTTTTCCAAGGTTAACTTGTCATAAACAAGGATAACGACTTGTGTGGATGCAAACAATGATCCAATGTAATAAATTCATTATTGTTTTGATATTTCATCTGCGACGATTTTCTTGAAACGAGTGATCAATAACCATCCGTTGAATCAACAGGATCACATCGTTATTGTAACGTGTATGAAAATGGTAGATTAATGAGGATAGAATTGGCTTATGTGAGTGAATCATCCGAGACTCCAATCATATATCGAATCAAAAATAACAGCGATTCACCGTTTTCATAATATCCGGAAACTTTTCAATTATTTGATCTATTCAGGATGAAGACTTCATGTCACCATTCATGAAAATATTTTTTCAATATAATCAAGAGTTCAATCATTTGAGTTTTCAAACTTGGATGCTCCAAGGCTCCACGTGGAAACCACTATCTTTCAGGTGCACTGAAAAGGAATATCAATGTTGTAGAGATAAAGGTTAGTTGCTACAGCTAATTTCTTCAGATATTTCAATAGGATTATTGTGAGTGCAACACAACATTAATTGTTCGGCAAGATAGTTGTGGCAGTTTTCCAGATGATCGAACGTATTGATGACGTCGGAAAAATGAGAAATAATTCTCTTCCCGAGTGAAATAAGTTTCTAGACGCATGCTGGACGCACCGATGACCCACAGTTTTGAGGGAGTTCTACATAGATACACCATAGATGCCACATTTGTAATTTTATGCGCAATAAAATGTTCTCGAGATTCACATAGATGCACCAAGGATGACAGTTTACGATAAAACCCACAGGGACGCACCTTAACGCCACTCTTTCCAGGGTTAGTTATGTTAACTCAAGGTACGTCGCTTATGTGCGGCTTCATGTGGGTCATAGATAATGTTTGGAAAACTTTCAACGAGAAATTACGGAACTTAGAAAAATTTTGATGGTGAATTGTAGGACTTAGAAAAATTTCAATGATGCCGTTTGGGACACTGGAAAATCCCAATGACATCATTGGAAAACCCCATTTCAACAATATGGAAGAATCCTTAGGGGTAGTATGACAAATGTTCTTCAGCATTTCAATTCACGTGGTTATAAGTTTGAATCTTTTTACAGACGACAAAGAAAATCTCAAAGTATTGGATGCGGATATATCTGGTCAATAATAAAAAAGTGTTATATATCAAAATATTGTCAATGAACTTGACGACAATATTTCCAATTTTTTGCACCCTCCTTATTATTACCCGAGTAGTCAGTATCAACAAAACGAGCATTGGAATGTAAAGCATGTATTTCAGTTTCTGTCAGTTTACGACATAAATAATTTTGTTTATCTTGTTTGATCTTTTTGTATGCAAACCCCAGCATGTGTTCGTTTATGAGCATCCTGGGAAATCGACTATTTGGTCGCTAGTGTTTCCTATGCGTCCATGGTGTGTCTATGTGGGTCTCCTAATACGACTCGAAGTGTGCGTCCCTTGTGTGTCTGCGTGCGTATTACCTCAAAGAACATTGAATTTTTACTCGGGTTTGAAGTTGGAATATGAAAATTTTGAAAAATGATATAATAATTGTAGTTTGATGTATTTTACCGCCCGAAACAGAGCTCTTAAGATTAAAGCCGTCTTCTAGTCTAGAAATTTAAAAAATCGATTTTTTTTGACATATTTTCAGTGTTTAGTGCTTCAAGAATATACCCTCTAAAGAAAATGTGGAAATTCCAAATTTTAACGGAGTTACAGCTGTAATTAGTGAGGTGGAAACTCAACGGTGCTGCCGGACCGAATCGAACAATAGACGGTTCCGTCAGCTATCCTCTTCATGCTATCTTCATATCGGTATTTTTTCATAGTTTGGTGCCTTTGGAGAACTATTTTTATTGTTGCTTATAAATTGAAGAAGATGTTGTTTCTGCATTTCGTGAAATTTCTTAATGCTCTAGGATCGAATATAGAAACTCGACCCGAAAATGGTAATTACCTAGAATCCCTGAAAATTGTTGAAACTATTAACATAGTTAACGGCCCAGAAGATTGGCTATTAAGTTGACAAAAAAATATACGAATTTGTAAACAGAAGTTGCGATTCTTGCAAGAATAACTGCCATGAACGCAATCGCTCATCTCAACTGAAGGGGTTACAGTAGTAGCTGAATCAATGAAATCTAAAAAGCTAATAAAAATGGTGTGTTGGAAAAGTCATATTTTCTGAAAAATGAACACATCTCATGTTATTTGAATGAGAAAAGTACCGTCATTCAGGCATTGGTTAACGTTATTAAGAATTTTTTTTTTTTTTTATCATGGTTATTGAAGTTATACTGAGAAAGTGGGATGGAAATACCACAACTTCTCTCCGAAGAGGTCCCAGCTACCAGCATTGTAATGGGGGTAAAGACCGAAAGCATTGAAGTGACGTCTCTTTTGTTGTGTTTAACGTCGCTAAAAAATGAATACGTTTCGTCAAGTGTTTCAATTCATCAAATAATAGAAGAAATGTTAAATTCTATAAGCGTTTAAATTTGACTGAAAAGTCATTATCATATTAATGGTCATATTAATGATAAAAATTGGGTGAATAAAATATGTGTTTGAAAAATGAGATAATTTTCGGTACGTATCAGCCACTGGTGTTAGAAATATATTATTAGCATCATCTATGTATCACGTATATATCTGCATATTATTTGATACATTCGTGTAATTTGTTCTTTCAATTCAGTCTGTAAACTGGCTAATCCAATGCCGAAAACTACAAGAATTATTATATGAGAAAGAAATAGCTGCAAATGCAACTAAAGTGGAGAGGCCAAAAAGAAAAAGATGAAAGCGGGACAAAATAAAACTTATAGGCTGAGGGAAAAATGATTCCAGGCAATCAATCGACGATCAGTGAAAATTCAAGTGTTTTAGTGAAGCCAGACATACGTGTACGGTAACCTCTAGGCCATTACTTCAGCCAATTGACATTAACCTAAATTCAAACAATTTACAATCAGCAATGTTTCTCCGTGATATTGTAGAACAAGTTAGTGACAATGTACACAATTTGTCTTCATCTACTGGAACATATGATAATTCTAACATAATAATAGTGCGAGCTGAGGTGCATATGCAAAATTCTCTTCCACCTGATGACCTTAACAAAATAACGAGAAGGATCCGATTGACCTGAACGCAGCACAGTCGACTATCTCAAACACGGAAAACACAATTGAATAGTGCCTCAATTCTAAATATTCTTAATTTTACAAAAACGATGTATAAATGAACGTTATTTTGACCAGATTATGCTTTTTGAACTTACACTTTTTCACTTAGGCCTTCACAAAATGTATTTGAAATCTTCATTGCATGCCTTGAGCGCGACGCGCGTGGGTATGAACTACTAGCGCTTAAAAAGCAAATTCTTGATTTTGACAAATCAAATAGCATTTCACAATTATAATATCTATGTGAACGATATGAAAATCACACTGATTGATGGAAAAATGATTGCCGGATCGAATAAAAATATTTAAAAATCGATATTTACCAAATTTTGTCATTGGATGTGTTTAGACTAACTCAATACAACGTTGAGCAAACGTCAAGCGGGGTTGCGCAACGTTGAGAAGAGTTGATTCTGGACACGTTTGCGGCGCATGTGTTTGCGTTAATTATCGTTGGGCAGCGTTGAGCTGCAGCGCCAAATTGCCACAGTATTTGAAAATTGAAGTTGAGGCTAAAAAGCAATCTCGAGTGATTTTGACAAGTAACAAGACAAGTGATACAATAATATGGAAAAAAATCAAGTCGTGTAAAAAACGATTCATGGTACTAAACTGAGTACTTGCTAAGTACTCGAAGCGTCCCCAAAGTGTGGTTTATATTGTTTCTACGGTAGTAAAACAAAAACAAAAGAAATTGCCAACGATTGATCGGAAAAATAAGATATCAATATGTGGTTGAAGAAAAGATTAAGGAAATTTTGTATTTTTCACATTTGACTGTATTTATTCTATAATATCGTCAATGTAAATGTACAAAATATACAAATATTATGGCTTTCAATGTCTTTTCATGGTTAACATTACATTTTCTCGCTATTCATTTATGGAAGACTGAATCTATACCTGCAGATTG
>JAPYZF010000956.1:0-10911 GCA_030523045.1 Meteorus cinctellus
TATTATTATACTCATGGGAGAGTAAAAAACAGCGTGAACATAGGCAGACCTAAAGATAAATGTGCATAGAACGGTTAGTAGTTTATTGACAGATGTAAGGCCTAGAGCACACTCTTTCCATAACCATAACCATAAGCGCTCGACCAATCACGAAGCTCCATTTCGCTTATGGTTATGGCTATGGAAAGTGTGCCCCAGGCCTAAACAGCAGCAGAAAAAAATCAAACTTTTTATCTATTCACTAACCCCGTGTATTTGTTTACATCTGTCAATAAACTACTAACCGTTCTATGCACATTTATCTTTAGGTCTGCCTATGTTCACACTGTTTTTTTAGGTAGAGTGGATAAAAATGGAAAATTCCTGACCCAGGCATAATTGATAGTGACTGTACTTACTCAGATATTGAGTTCCTTCGATAGATGGAGTATTCGAGTTGCCCATCCACATACACATATAATATACTATATATCTACGTGGTAATGTGTAGTGTATAGTGTTCTGTAAGCAGAGCGAACCCAAGCACAATAAATTCATCATAGGCAAGTGAATATACAACAAACTTACATACCTACGTACATACATACGTGAGTAATTTCTACATATATGTATAATGCGCGAATATTTTCATCTGTATACACCGTGCGGGATACCGGGGTCAATTCAAAATTCAGTTGGTGAGAAAGCAAACTCCTCTCTATGCTCACGTGTCACTTATAAAAGACTAATGAATCTTTCTATTCGCATCACTTCAATTGTTATCTCATTGCATACACGGGGGAGTTTAAGGTTAGTTTAGATGCACGCGTGAAGATCAAAATCATAATTCTTCATTATAATAAATGAAGTATTGTGTTTGGATGCATTATCTCATATTCTAATCGTCTCTACCTCTCCCTTACGAAAGAAATGTATCATCGCCGTATAATTGACACATTGGAGGAAAAGAAATTTTTTCATGTATATAGGACGAACAGATTAATCTCGAAAAACCACGAGCCCTTTTTAATTCATAATACATTTGGTTTTGCGATGAGTTCATACTGTGGCGGAATACATGCTATCTCAAGATCTTCGTTATACTCGTCGGATCATTATTAACATTTCTTATAATTAATAAATGTGTTTATTAATCAGTGAAATACTTTCTCTTTTCGTTTCCACTATTGAGCCAAAACTCCACTGACAAGAGTTGAAACAGTGAAATGATAATAGGAACGTATAATTATATCGTACTTGCTTCACACATATCAGTATAAATTACTACAAAAATATCGAAACAATATTAACGTCGGTGAAACTTGATATTTTGGAAGTGCGTGCTTGCTGGACTAGTGCTCGGTGTAGTTGCTATTGTAATAATTATTATGAAGGTGTAGTTTCCAGATAGATCGCACGTTCACGCAACTTGACCGTCGAGCAAATATAATTGTAACTGTACACCGTACAATCAAATGAAAAACTTAGCACATCAATGTTCAATTCTCATTGCGTATGCAGTGAAGAAAAATATTCTTGTCACTCAGTATGATGTAAAATTATGCAATCGCCCGCCAATTTTGTAAGCATTAAATATAGAATTTATATTTAGTTTAGACATTTTTGTTTAGTGGTATCTATTGGAGGAGTCATCTGTATCGAAGAACGCAGTTATTTAGCAGATATTGGCGGCTCGAGGAAAACGGGAAAAGAAAATTGAGACTAATCATAAATAAGTCATAATCACGAGTCTGAGATATAACGTTGCGGAGCAGGGTGATGAGCTCAACGGTGACGCAACACGAGTTCAAATAATTGATGCAATCAGCAGACTGATTTAAGTTAGTAAGACAATCACTACTTGTTTGTGTAGGCCAGCGAGAATTATTTCCGCCCTAGAGCCACTGTTTTTGCATCCAATCGAACTCGATCTTAGCAAATGTTCGAGTAAATTCATTTGTCTTCGAGGTGACATTGTACATTATCAAGCATCAAGAAGCCTATACTGACGTTGGCGTCCCTACTGAAAAGGAAACAATGGCATCTTTGAAAGAACTCAATGGTAAGTATTATGCTTATGATAACTTGTTACGAAAGATGAATGATTATCATGAAAGACAATCTTTCACATCCTGAAGTAACTGATCAAGCGTCGTGCGGATTGAGAATATTATACCTATGTATAATCGAACGATTATACATCAATTCTGATTAACCAACAAAGTTTCTGAAGTTTGCCAGTTGATAAATGAGAAGGGTGGCGGAATTGTTGAATCGCAATTTTCGTCAATCAGCAATGTATTTGAAATAAGCAGTTTGATAATTTATATAATGGTCACATTGCAGAGAGGATACCAAGGCGGGCGATTCTGGGCATTCTCATGTTTTTCGCCTGCATGTTTTCCTACGTCATGCGTGCAAATCTTTCTATCACTATTGTTGCGATGGTCGAACCTACTGGAAAAACTGATGTCCCATTTTGTCTAGAATCAATCGGGAATTCTACAGGCGTCGGACACAAAAAGCCTGTTGACGTATGTATAACTTCATCTATGTTGAATACGAAAAAATATTAATCGCATTCAATAAATGAACATGAATTGAACTAGAATTTCACAAACATATCGAAATACAAATGACGATTTGGAGTATGCACAAATAATATGTTTTCATTCACATTATTGCTATCAATAGACTGGCGAGAGGTATCCTTGGAGTGAAAAAATCCAAGGCTTTGTGCTCTCTGCGTACTTCGTTGGACCGGTGTTATCGAGCATTCCAGCTGGCATGATGGCTGAACGATTCGGTGGGTCGCGAGTAGTTGCGTGGGCGACATTGGTGCCGGCCTTGCTAAATCTCTTGATGCCAGTGGCAGCGGACCTCCATTGGGGTGTTGTCATACCTTTGCGCTTTCTAATAGGATTCGCAGGTTCTGCAGTTTATCCCGCACTCCATGCAATGATTGCACGCTGGTCACCACCAAACGAAAAAGGCATGTTCGTTTGGACAATGCAAGGTGGACCATTTGGTATCCTCGTAACCTTCAGCCTATGCGCTCTCATAATCGAAGCATTTGGCTGGACATATGCCTTCTACGCAACCAGCGGACTCATGCTTATTTTTTATGCACTATGGATATGGCTTGCATACGATACGCCAGATCTACACCCAACAATAACTCAGAGGGAAAAGAATTATATTAAGGAAAAACTTGGGACTGCCGTCAGTAAAAACAAAGTTGCACTTCCTTTACGTGCTATGCTCACGTCACCACCATTTCTTTCGTTACTATGGGCTCATTTTGCGAATATGTGGGGTATATATTTTATCTCCACAAATGGACCAAAGTACACGTTGGGGATACTTGGATTGAGCATGTCATCTGGCGGTTTCCTCACAGGATTACCGTACATTGCCCGATTGGCGGGTGGGGCATTATTTGCTGCGGCCGGTGATGAATTACGAACTCGTCAAATTCTAACTGTTGCTTGGATTCGCAAAATTTTTATGATATTTTCTCATGTTGCACCCGGTGCCGCACTAATCGTCATGACTTATATGGGATGTGACCAATATCCAGCGGTGGCTATGATGATTATAGCCTTGGCTTTCAATGGTGCTGCTTGTCAGACGAGTTTGCAAAATCATCAAGACCTCGCACCAAATTTTGCTGGTTCACTATACGGCATAATGAATGTTTTTGGTAGTATTCCGGGCTTCATCATACCACCGATTGTTGGTGCGCTCACAAATCGACACAATGGCATTGAAGAATGGCGTTGGATGTTTTGGATTACGGCTATTGTTTTTTTCTCGGCGACGATTCTGTTTTGGATTTTCGGATCTGCCGATATTCAACCATGGAATGATCACAATCAATCACCAAAAGTTGAGGAAGCTACCGACGAAGAAAAACAAATGACAAAAATCCCTGTCAAGGAATCACTAACGAGTGACGAAGAAGCTGAAGAGAATCAACGACTATGATATTACCTCTAATATTTTCAATATTACATATTTCAGTTTCAGGCATTTTCAGAATGAACCAATGAGGATCCAACAACTTACATGGCTATTGAATAAGTATAAATCCAAATGTTCATTATTTCAGTTCAGATTATTTTTGTAATTATGTCTAGTCGATATGTCAATTACATGTCTTATCATATATTCGAACTTCCGTTGCCATGATTGCTGAATGGAGATTCGATAATTGATTGGCTTCAAATAGCATTTCGTGATATCACCCGTTCATCGAAAGTCACGTCTTGGAAATGGAGTTCCCCGATGATCCATGATAATAGAATTGGGAACCATGCCATGCAGCTTTTTCCGATATGTGAGGACCAGGAATAATGAATGTTTTTAGAATAATTTCGTTCCACTAATGTCAGCCACGATAATATCGTGGAAGAAATCTCAATGTCCAAACGCGATGTAACACTAAAGTCTATGTCATAGGGTGATGGGAAAGATTCAGACAGATTTTTAGTGCGCATCGCGATCCAATAAGTTTTTACACGGATAAAAGTACATTTTCAATCAATGAATATTGAACGAATTACAATATGGTGTTCCACAAACTGCATTTAATCAAGAATATTTTGTAAATGCAACAACCCTTATATTTTTTGATGTGTATAAACATTATTATTCAATATTCCGTTTCAAGAATGAACAATTATTTCACCACTGTTTGTTCCACTCCTGTCACAAATATCGCTTTTCCTGGATAGAAAGGCTTCATCTTTCCCCTACTCCACCTTAATGTTTGCGATTGATTATTACAATTTTGGTGGACATGGTTCGCTGTCTTCTTTTGTATATTGCATTTTCCCTAACGAGTCCAATGAAAAATCTGATACATGGTAAACTTTAGGGGAAAAATTGAACTTTTCAATCGAGTGGTTCCCACATCTTTTAGCCAGCGATATTTTGCAAAGTCATTGGAATTGTCTGTACAAATCATTCTCCTCTTGTAAAGCTTACCTCCAGCAGCATACAGAACAGTTTGAAATTGATCTATTTTGAGTGTTACTGATATTGGACTTTGACTATAAAATAAATCCCTGGAATCCAAAGTACAGCACTTCTCCCAGAGTTCTCGATCATTTCTCTGAAAGCATTGCATAAAGGGTTTCTCGAAATTTGACAAAACAAAGATTCATACAGCGAGTACAAGCTCCAAGGGTATACTTCGACAATAATCCCAGAATTTTATTTGTCAAGACTGTCAATATCCTTGAATCAACTCAATGAATATTTAGTCTCATGTATCTTGTGGCCTTATCTTTTTTTCATTACTCATCGTATCCTGCGTCAGAAGGTTCGAACCCGCATATCGACATGCGAAAGTTGTTTGCGCGATGCCATCATTATGTTTTTCAACATACCTGAGTTTTTTAAACGGTTGAAAAGTTTCTCCTCACATGATGGATGAGCGGACCGTAATGCATGAGCTATTACAGAATCCAAAATATATACGGTTGTACATGACACATAATTTTCAAACGTTTGTCAATTGTCAAGATATTGGAAAAAATTCCTGTTCGAGGTGGGAGGAATTTTTAAATGGCGTAATTCAATTTTTTCCCACATTCACAATTTACATTGATAGTCACATATTTTTTATACCGTGATAGACTATGTTCATTACAATAATACGTTTACGATTCCGGATCATGGTCATGTAATCGAACTTCGGTTCGCAGTACAACATTCGATATTTATCATTATAAACTTATGTACTGCTCGTACGAATTGAATGATGAACATCAAAAGAATTTCAAAGTATAAACCGAGGAGGAATTCCGACAGTGTCTAACAGTTGTCAAGGACATAGTATGTAAAATTCTACGATACCTAAAACTAAGATTACCTTCGTAACCATCAATATGAGAATCAGCGGTTGTGTGAATTTAAGTTTGAATAAGAGCAGCTTCTTGAATATTTTGGGGGGGGGGGCAAACAATAACACTGGCAATCTCATTTGTAATTGCAACACACACATATGTGTCAGAATGCACATTTGATTCTTCGAAACTTGTGTTACTTTTTTATTTTGACTCTTATCGAAATCTTTATTGTTATTAAACACATATCACTATGTGTGCAAGTATTTTCTCCAATATTTTATGACTTTCTCAAGACGGTTATGATGAACGTGCGAATTTCCATAGGTTTTAGCAACACATTGTTGCCATTATTATCTATTTGCACTTGCTCGGGTCGATTCTGTGTTTCATCGTCCATATCATAAGCCTCAGTATGCCACTTCAGTCGTGCGCTATGTTCCATCCACTCATTCGCGCCGAGTGTAGTTTCACGCATAGAGATGATATCAAAATCAATAAATAGATTGTTGAGATCAATCTCAACTGGTGATGAAAGATGTCCGGCCTGGCCTACTTCAAACAGATGTTCTAATCTTAATAAAACTTGACCGTCTTTCCAAGGCTCCAATGTCAAAATATGAACGTTCGGTGGAAGTTCTTTCTTCAATGCACTTGCCTGAAATGGTGAATCATATGAATCGATCGATTTTTGAATCAATATGAATATGAAAGCCTTTTGCTAAACTGAATTGTCACAACTACCTGCAATGTGTAAGCAGCTTGCATCTGATCTAAAGAGATATTGGTAGCTGATGAAAAGAGCATCCATGGTCGAAGTGCTAACTGAACGATCAATGACTTCTCCTTCAATGCCGCTGAACTGATATCGTTCAAATCACTGGTGATAAGATAATGCGTACCGCGTGCAACAAGTCCAGTACCGAACGCCTCTTCATTAAGTGCTTCTCCCACCCCGAATGCATCATCATTCAATAATCTGCGATGCAACATCAATTCCAACTGTCCATCGGTCATACTTGAGCCACCTTGTGCGCGATCATTCAATATACTGAGTCGTGTTGCTTTAATCTTATCTTCCAAAGATATTTTTGTTGTGACTGGGTAGTAATTCCCAGAAATTTCCTCCTTCAGCGTGACATTCCATGTTGGCCGAAAATTTCGTACACGCTTCAACATTTCTCTACCATTACTGTCAGTATAAAACGTTTTTTCGGATGCAAGATTACTCGAATAACTCGTGATGATTTCACGACCAATTGAATCATTAACTGGAATCGGTCCAACCAACCAATCAAATTCGATTCTATCCTCGTTATCATACAATCTGATGATCTGACTCACAAATTTGTTGATAGTCAAATGAAGTTCTTGTACGAGTGGACCTTTAAATATGTTGTAGCTCCCGGTATATTCTAACTCATGAATGATTGATTCTTTTGGACGAAATATATACGCCCCTGATGCCCTATTTTCGAACCCAGTATTGTTTCCCTTCGCGCCTTCGTAGTATTGAAATGATTGCTCGACTAGAACATCATGTTTTCTCGATTGAATAACAACATGGCCTTTTGAATCAACACTAATGTTATAAAATTTGTTATTTATTGATCCGGAAGTTACCGCATTACGAGCATCATCATCAGTACTATTCATAGAACTGTAATCACTGATATAGTAGGTTTTGTAGCCAAGAGCAGGAATATCAACAGCTTGGAAGATGAGTTCTTTTGTAGCACTGCCTACACGGCCTGGCAATTCGAGAATGGTTCGAGGTAATGGAATTATTTGCGTATTGATTATATCTCCTGCTGCATCATGTACATGATAGGCACTTCCTGTTACGGGAATACGAATGTACGTCGATAACAATTGGCTTGTAGGGTTATATACAACTGTCAAGAAGTTTTTAGAATTTTCAGTAATATTACACGAACTCGTGTTGAGTAATAAACATGACTGGAATTCAGGCTTAGCTTTGAGGCTTTTGTCGTTGGTAACACCCATTTTTGCACATATTGCCTCTGCCACAAGTTTGGCTCCTTTGACCATGTTGTGGTATAAAAGTTTTGCGTAATCTTCTGCGACATGTTGTTTTTCAGTTCCGGTTACCGCGTCGTGATGTTGCATTACTCCCATTGCTTCTCGGAAGTATTCTAGATCTTCGTTGTCCATTATATTCGATGAGACTGATAACTGTTTGACAACCTGCAGCAAATTATTCCCCATGCGCTCAAAAAACTTTAAGGTTGGGCGGGATGTAAAGTAACCTGTCCAAAATGCGTGAGGGTCACTGCTATACGGAAAAAAATCATCGTATTTCGAAGTCCAAGAAATTTGAGCATCATTCACGGATTTTACGTAACACGATGGTGTCGAATAAAACACATTGACCGTTGATCCATAAAGCTGATTGGTATATCTAAAGTTGGAGGAAAATGAAGAAAAATCAGGTGAATAACTGTAAAGGCAATCGTGATTTGAATTTTTGTCAATGGAAATGATTCCGAAACTTTTCAATCATTGCCTCACGTAATATCATTCAATGACAGCTTGAATCATTTTCCCATCCACTTTGTAATTTAAACACTTACTCAATGAGAATATCCAAATTTGAAAACCACATATGGGCATTCTGATAATTGAAATCATCACCCATCGTTATAAGAATATTATCAGTGTTATAAAATGTCGCTTGAACTCGACAATATGCCAAAAACAAAGCCACCTGTCAAGAATTCCCACAATTTAACACTATTGGTAGAATGCAATTATACAATATGTTGGAATAGTGTAAGTATACTATGATCATTCATTGAATCTCAAGTGAATTCGTCACGTTACGGCAATGATTTGGAAGAAAAATCTCAGATAATGCAAAAATATAGGAATCTTGATAACAAGATATACCTTATTAATTTATCCAAATTCATTAAGTACATTTCAGCTTGTTGATAAGTAAAATCGCCACCCATAGTGAGAATAATATGGCTTGTTCGGTAATATCGAGCTTGTTCTTCCAAATAATCATAAAATATCTTGATCTAATCGAACAAAAAAGAATGATAACATGATTATTATTTTTATTATTGTTATGTTTGTTGCTGTTACGGTAATTATCATTCATTATCATTGCGATGATAAAAATGATAATGTTACAGATGCAAAAAGTTGTAACAAATTACCGATTCAGCATTTGAGTTTATATATACGACTCCAAATTCTTTGTTTTGCAACATATGTATACGTGTAATTATATCAGATTCAATATGAAAAATATGCATTTAAATACCTTGGCCTCTATATTGTTTTCTGTACTATCAGGATCATCGATCAATGGATCATCTGAGCACAATACATCGAAACAAAATCCTGGAGGCGGTGAATAAGTGTTAAACAATACTACTGAAAAGAGGTTCGCTTTCGTACCTAAAATAAATCATTCCACTATAAAATTCAACCGAATTATGTATATACACAAAATAAAATGAACGATTCGAATACACATGCAACCTAAGCTTGAACTGGATTTCCATATAAACTCTGTGGTTTTGTTTTCAAGACGCTGCGATTTATCCTGATGGTCTATACGTCCGAGGAACATTGCATCAAAACCAAATTGGGCGGACAGAGATGCTTGCTCACGTGAATGACCGAAAGGATCGATTTGCCAACCTATTTTTGGCCTAGCGCATTTTCCAAATGTATCATTCAGTCGTCGGAATCCCCACGTGAATTGATCCACGATCGAATGATAATGGGTGGTGGCTTCATCATTCATGCTCCAGCCTCCACTAATTATCTCCAATCGCCCCTCATTTATTAATAATTGCACCATCTTTCGTCTTTCTTCGTCTTGCTTTTGCCACCATTTCCACAAAAATGCCGTTTCGACGTAAATAAACCTATATACAATATGATTTATTTAAAATATTCATATTCATGGAATTATTTTTTCAGCATATTTCATGTGTCCTTACTTCCTCGCTGGATCACTTAACAAAGCTTCTACTACACTGTCAATAATATATTGTACTCCTGCTTTTTGGATCTTTGTTTTACCTGGAAAAAGTCACGACATCGAGTCAATCATACATTGAATGCTAATGTGTAACAGTTAAGTCGTATTATATTACGCTTACTTCCAAAATAATATTGATCAACAGTCTTCAACCAACCGACATCATCATGAGTGTGTGCCACTAAATGGACATTCAATTTTCCAGACACGATTTTCGGACATGACTGCAATCCAGCGAGAATTCAAAATTTAGATTAAAAAATTATTAAATCAACGAATGAGCAATCCGTTCATCTGCTCAGTATATGCATATATATTTGTATGATAAATACATTATATAATAAACAAGAAAATATCTGAAAGTTATTACTTACTCGATATCCGCAACTTGAAGATTCATCCACACGTTCTGGTAAAATAGCAGTGTCAATAAATGTAAAATTTATGATAAGAAAATAGAGTAGAATGCCAATCATCATCATCACTTATTTGTGTAAACCGAAATGGAGTCAGTAACCAAGTGAGTTTGAGGACTAGCACTGATACTCTTATTCTTATTCTTTTTATATCATTTTCGTGGATACGATTTTTTGTATATGTACTGCGCGTAATCATTCGAAGCAGTTTATGGACAGTGGTATCATTGGTTGATTGTATAATGAAGACTCACTCCAGTTTCAATATCAAATCTTTACGTATTGTTTATTCTTTTCACAGATTCGCAATCGCTGATACCGAGTTTGTTTTCAAAATTGCATTTCATCAACCTCTTCCAAACATATAGATGATCACAACGTATAATAATCGATGAGAATCAATATATTGCGCGACAACTGATAGCAAGCGATAATGAACAATGTTTGCAATATAACCGAAACACAAAAATACAAGTAAGCAATTG
Source organism: Meteorus cinctellus (assembly GCA_030523045.1). Taxonomy (NCBI): domain Eukaryota; kingdom Metazoa; phylum Arthropoda; class Insecta; order Hymenoptera; family Braconidae; genus Meteorus; species Meteorus cinctellus. The sequence goes on from JAPYZF010000956.1 coordinate 10,754, forward strand.
TACACGAACATCAGAATTATAATCCTTCAACAAAATGTGGCATTGTTCCTGTAGAGAATACAAAAAAAAGTCTAATCTCCAATCGGCTCCATGCTCGGCCAACACTCACCGCTGCTCAAGTGCTCACCACTGCTGAACAATTCAACACAACACAGAAC
>JAPYZF010000957.1:0-10641 GCA_030523045.1 Meteorus cinctellus
TATTTTGCCTATAACTCCGGAAATATTCTAAATTTCGGTCTGAAAATTTAAGAGCATATTCTTAGAATGTAGTTCTTTCGAAAAATGTAAAAAAAAAAAAGTCGATTTTTTTGACCCGTCACACTGGTCTACTACCTTAATAATAAGTACTCATTCCAGTATCCCTATATTATTTTTGTATATGAATACATGAGTAAATTGCACTCGACTGATAAAACTGGGCTGGACAAATTGAACCAGTTGTACAATTCAAAAATTAATGGCTTTTGTTTTCATATTGAAGAAACAATTTTTACTTATCAATAAATGTGCTTTCAAAAAACATATCTTGATAAATTACAGATGACAGTGTAAGCAAAATTACAAATCATAAAATTCTATCTTATAAAGGAGTTGTTTATGATACACACAGAAATTTAAGGAGGCCGTCTGGTTTTATGGGTTCAGAAAATCGATTTTTTTTTTTTTTTGCATAAATTGTTTCCTGAATGTGTCTAGAATGTGGAGGTAAAGGCATTTTTCGATATTCGAATCCATTATAAAGATACAGTCGTTAGAAGAGGCAGGTGTTCGCAGCGCTGTAACTGTACTTGAAACTTTAAACGCGTTTTCCTCAAAACCATGTTTTTCAAACTTTCCTCCATCATATCTCAAAAACGGCCTGGCTGATTCACTTCAAATTTATAGGGTCTTCTCAGTACATTTAGACGCATCGAGTGGACTATTATAATCGCAAAATTTTGAAAATTTCTATTTTTTTATATCAAAAAGTTGAGAAAAAATAAATGAAATTCGGACTTTTTTGTTCCAAAGTCTGTCAAAAATCCAATTTTCAGAATTTTTTTTGATCGTAGTCCACTCGGTGTATTCAAGTATACAGATTGAAACCCCGCCGGGTTTTTTTTTGTTTCCGATAAACCAATCAGCTGATATCATGGAGGAAGTGGGCGTCCATTTTTTCGAGGCGGGTGTCTTCAGAACACTATCACTTTGGTTCTGCTGAATATTTTTAGCTAAAAATTCAACTGTATACTCTTGAAATATGTATAAATAAATGGTAACAAGTTCAAAGTTCTATCTCTTCATTGGTCTTTACGAAAAAATCCCAAAAAATGCTCAAAAATCAGGGCGTCAAACCAGACGACCCCCCTAATGACAAACCCACGAAAATCCAAAAAACACGTGGTACAATTCGATTTGTTTTTCTTTGTCTATCTTTATATGGAGGTACACTCAATTTACCATCAAATACCATTTTCTTGACAATATCGACATATTTATAGAATGACATAATAACTCAAACAATATTTCTTTCGTCATCAAATACTTCACAATATTCCAAAATTCCACTGCGATACAGCAAGATCCAGCTATTTCATTGTAACGAAATTTCATTCTTCCGAAATCCAATTTATCGGGCTTCATTCCAATCCTTTAACACTTTTTTATCCTCCGACATTTCGAATTGACAATTAAGTAATTCTCTTGTTCATTCAAATCTTATTCATAATTTTACATCAATTAATTCTCCATAAAAAATTACTGCAATCGTTCCCATTTACAAACTATCCGACAATGCCATGACACGAATATTCGTCCTCGGAAATATTTTACGCCACCAATTTTTGTTCTCGCTTCCCCTTTTTCACTCCTTCTCAATATAATAATAATAATAATCCAACGATAGTACATAAAATATGAAATGTAGTATAAAAATTTCGCTGAGTTGTTGGTTTTGGTGAGTCCTTGAAATGGCACAAACTCGATGAGTAACAAAGAGAGGTGTAATTTAACGCGAAGGTTTGCAAAGAAGAAGAAGAAGAAGTAAATGAGCAGAAAGAGTTTCTCACTCGCACATTTGTAATAATCGGAGAAGTTGCTTATTGAAGAGCCATCCAAGAATCTTGACATGAACGTTTGCCCGACAAACCACAGAGCCAACATTGAGTGCCTCAACGTCGACATTACCATTTACTATTATCATTACTCTTGAACTCTTTTCCTCTCACTAAAACGTCGTCATCTTACCACGCATGACCTTGTGCGTGCAAGCGAAGAAGACTCCCCATATCTCTCTCACACACTCTCTCTTTCTCGAACCCGCTCCCTCTTCCTCCCCTTCTCGTTCACATTATTGTTGAGGTATATAGTAGACATATAGTAAACCAAAGAATATATATAAGGGACTTGCGGTCTGCGACCTCGCTATGGGACCTTGAACGCGTGGCAAAGAGCGCGACGATGAAGAAAGCAGAGCTGAAGGGAGAGACAGAGCGCGACCACCCTTCATTTTTCTATATTTCTTTCGCTCACGCAGCTAAAGCGAAATCTGTGAAGATTCTTTCAATATTAATAAATGTATTTATCACAAATTTTCTCTATAATTATTGATATTTAATAACTTTTTGCGAATATTAATGGGCACATTAGTTGTCATCGACATGTCTTTTTATTTATTTATAATATACAATTTATTCACAAAATACAAATATTTACTAACATTTCGTATGCTTTGTGGGACGGGTATTTTTCTTTTGTTTTTTTTCTTCCATGTTATAATTGGAGTTAAGAGAATAAACAATTAGTGATGATTTTTAATATCTCATTTATAATATTGATTGTTCAGCAACAAATAAACGTTGACTTCTATGATCATTATTATTTGAAAGTGTAGAAATCTAAAATTTCAATACAACAACCAATTGGCAGTTGATACAAGTCTCTCATTTTTACAATGAATCCACATTATATGTCAATAGGCCTTATTATATATCAATCAATATTATCAATTACTCGACACAACAATTTTTAATTCGAATAAATTCATGGTCAAACGTTAATGTTCCTTTATCAAATGCTCATCAATTTTTAAAATTGCATAGCCTTTCGCTCTTTTCAAGAAACAAAATGACCAATGAGAAAATACTCAAAGAAAAAGGATAAAAAAAAAATTGAAACACAAAAAAGAGGAACACACTTCTATAGGGGAAAAAAAAGTGAAAAGAAATGAATGCGTAAATAAAAAATAAAAAAAGGGAAGAAAGGAAGAAGTAAAGGAGTGCGAGGGCGTCCTGAAGGCTTTCCACCAACCTGGTCCAGTCTGGGAATGTTAAGATAGCCAGGGACGAAAGACGAGTCGAACGCGTTTCATAGAGTGAAAGAGAAGAGAGCACAAGAGTGAGAGTGTAGGGGACAACAAGGTGGGTTACTCACACATGTATTACAATGTAGAACAGCAGGCAAAGAAGAAAGACAGTATTTGCTTCTGACTATTTTTCAAGGACTCTGGAGTGAGGATGAAGACAATGAAAAAAGAAGAAACCTGGATACTTAAAAATAGAATATACATTTTTGTAAGCGACCATTTTTATCGTTGATCATTATATGCTAAGATAGAATAAAACTTTATGGGAATTCAAAGTGGTAGAAAAAGGGATTGGACGATATGGAACATTTTTATATTTCTTCACTTGTAAATATATTTACTCATTTGATCATAATCTTAAATGATATTTATTCAATAGGAGGATACGATACAATGAGATTGGAAATAATTTAATGGTTCAAATTCTATTTTTGTAAAAGTTAGTGAATTTTCATTTGGAGGAATGCGTTAAAAATGTTGGTCACATGATAAACAATTTGTATTGTTTCGACTCTTAGTTATATAACTAAAAAATCTGTATTCCGACCAGAACAAAAACTGAATTTAAATCATAATCACAACAAATGAAAATATGGTTGTAATAGAAAGTTAGAAGAACATAGACCGTCCTTTGCGTAAATTCGATAATTCTATTTTCCGATTATTTTATCAGTTATTCATTAAAATCATGTGGACACGATGAATTGATATTAGCATCAGCAATAAATGTACAGACGTCTTAAAGATCTTGAAATGAGAAGCGTTTTTCAACAAACCGAAGCAAAACCAAATTCATAAATCAAAACCAACTAATCAGTCTCTAACACCTTCCCCATTACAAATTATGGAAATTCTCGAAGAAAAAAAAAATGCCAATGAAAAGCAATTTCATTTGATTTCTTTGCAGTGAAAAATAAAACTTTTTAAAAAAAATTCGTCAGATACTTAGCGAACAAAGGACTAAAATTTCCAAGTCATTGGCGTATCGCCTCAACCGGGATCATAACCAAATATATAACTGAAAAGAATGAGTGCACACTTCACGTGTCATTGCCTTCCAACGTTCATCGTCTGTGAAATCACCGACATAGACTAAAAATTGACAAGAACACTCATTTTTAAATGACTAGGTAAAACATTCCAATGAATAAAAAAATGCATCACTTCATATCTTTCTGAGTTACATTCTCATCAAGCTCTCCATCCAACTAATCTCCACCATCTCATCATTATCCTTTCTATTCATTCAATTGTCTCTTCCCGTTAAAATGCAAAAACTGTTGTTACGTACAGCATTGTCTTCTCTTGAATAACAAGAAAGAATTTGTGAGCTCATGAACTCACTGTTGACAAAAAATGGCAAGATCAAAAAAATAATTCAACGAGATTTACATCTCATCTTAAATTCCAAATAAATTAAATCAACATGGAATTTTCGAAAATAGATGTTTACAATTATGAGATAAATCCAAGTCATTAAGCAAACACCTTTTTTACCATTTTGAGAATAGTCTCTTGTTCACATTCATACTCACACATATATACATATACCGTTGTCTCTTTCATGAATGAAAACACGATGAGCGAAGGCCGTTTTCACGACGGTTTGTACGCGGCTCATTTATCAAGTCGAGTGGCCTGGGCAAGTTGCATCACCATCGTTATACCGTACCCACGACATGAATGTGTGTAATGTGCAAGCGGCACTCACACTCTTCTAATTCACTGTCTTATTTACTTCATCATGATGCATTTATGAACATTACACAAATGAATTTACGTTTAAAACCATTATCATACGCACGTGTCCGACAATTGCCTGACAATTAATAAATTATTCATCAAGTATTTTTATGACTCCATAATAAAAAATGTGTTCATTCGATTCTGAATAAAGAAGAGACACTGGATGTGGCTTCATCACCACAAATACTTTTGATTTGATACTAGTTTATATGAGAGAAGAATATTTTCTCCAGTTCAATTGGAGATATTATTTTTCCATTGCAAAAATATCTGCGAAATTCGATACGATTCGAATGACTGAGCATGTATGGTTTGGTCGTTAACGTAGTTTTGTTCATTGAACATATTCAGTGAAGAAACACTTTCACACAGGTTAATATCGGATTCTTCATCCTGACGAGGACATCGAAATTTTGCGTTCCTGATACTCAACAACAAGTAACCTAAAGCTGGTTGGGGTGAATTAGCTCTCATGTATTCGAAGAGCAGACGTGAATTTAAATATTTGAATTTATTTCTATTGAATTCGCAAATTCTGCTTTTAAAATGTGAAATCATATCAAGAACAATTCCACTTTCGAGGTTTTGGCAAATGACATAATAAACATCGAGAGAGGTTCTTCAATTCACATTTTACACATGTTTTTTATTTATCATTAACTTCATTCATAGCTTTTACTTAATGATAAGCAAATGTATCATATTCAATTTTTCACTTGGTACGTTGTTGCTTTTTTTCCTTCATGAACAATCGAAACGCTTTGTAAAGCATTTAACTGTTTTAAGGGATATTAAATTTATAACAATGGTGAATGATTCATTGTACAGAAATATTTCTCGACACTGAACTATAATAACAGAAAATTGAGCAACTCGTCTGTTTGAATAATTATACTCAGACAGTTTGAAGAAATAGATTTTATAAAGTTTATTGGTATGTCCATTAAGAAAGTTATTCAATAAAACGTTGCATTGCTTCTTCTAGGATGTTAGACACATTCACCATTCCAACATACCTGCAATGCAAGATAAATAAAACCGGTAAATGTGAATAACACAAATATAATTAACTATCATCAAATGACTCGTTGATCTTTCGTCGACCATGTTCTGAACCATATCCTACCTTGTGTAAATCACATGATGTGCCATCAAACGGTCGTACAGTAAATTCATGAGTCGGATGTGATCCATCAAATTTCACACATTGCAGCGGATTTTTGCAGAGGTTTGTGCCAACCAACATTCTGCCATGACAACCGCGTGGCTTTTTTGTAGTCAAATCGATATTGTTAAACACGACAACTTTAACAATTGACAACGACAGTTGGAAATTATTGAATATTCTTGACTTACCGAAATTGGTACGGAATATCCGAAGCATCGGCACTGGTCCTCTGTCGATACCAACAAACTTGCCCCAGGTGGTCGCACTGATCGGGGCTCATTCAAGAGGAAGCAGCGATTCCGGTTTGTCCTTGAAAGAGACAAAACAAGATGTGGAAAGGAGATTTATACACTATACAAGATAAAAAGGACAAAATCGCTATGACACATCCAGTGAGATGAAATCAGACCGTGCCAACCAAGAAGAACAATAGCATATTGACGCTACCTACACGAAAAGAACATTTCAGATTGCTTTCTTCTTAATATCTTGAACCAACTCAACTGATCGATTTTCGATCTGTTCAGTTAATGATTATCGCATGAACAAATTGATGAATTGTACCAGCAACATATTAATAGAATAGTTGTAAGTTAATTATAATCATGTAGATAATTCCGCGTCACATTTTTCATATTGATACTTGTTCATGAATTGTTCTCAAATGTGCATGATGTCAATAATATTATAAATTTTTTTACATTCATCAATTCCAAATTGAAGAAGCCTTAGATAGCTTACTTTATTGTTTTCTATTTAACCCTAACTATTTTCCGTTTTTAGTGATACCTAAGGAATAATTCGAACTGTTTGTAGCTTTGGCCACTCCATTTCAAACAGTCACGACATTTGGGACCTTCTCTTTGCATTATGCCTTGGCATTGTCCTGTTGATGTCACTCCTTCACATTTTGAATCAATTTTCAGGTTGAATCTGTGAAATGCAATAATATATGAGGCGATTTCGAGAATTTACTTCCGACAAAATTAACAATTCAAATTGTTATGTATGTCTTCAAGTAGTCATGAATCGTAACAGAATACTATAATAACTTCGAGAGACAATAAAAAAAAATGGATAATTAAATAAAACTGCTATTCTTTCCAGATTAAAGAAATAACAAACATACATTCGACCAATCTCGTGAATCGCAACGACATAATCAGCCAAATGGCGTCGGAACTTCACTACGGAGATTGGAACCGCATCGTAAAACCGACCATGCTGCCTTGCTTCATACAAATAGCTGCCGTGTTTTGACAACCCTGGACATGTAAATTCTCGCAGATAGATAATAACATAAGATCAAAACATAAATCAGTATCTCTTACCGTTCACCGATAGGGTGTAATCCATAATTTTACGCCTATAAAAACCAATTGCAAGATATTGAATTAGTTGTTTTGATTTTTTACCGCAGTTTCAGAAAATTATACAAAATTACCCGGTATGAACAAAGACATAGTCAAATGAATCAGGTGCATAATATACTCGATGATGATGTAAATAGCGGGGCAATTGCGCAACTATATCAGAGAATTGAGGATCACCATCCCTCGCAAAAATGCCAAATGGATCCACAGACTGAATAAGAAAGAAAAAAAAGAGTTAATGATAGATTTATCACTGTTATAATGTAATACTCACATCTTCAATAACAATTTTGGCAATATTAATGCGTATTCCACCATGGTGACTCCTCAGTGTTTGAAACATCATATCGACAGTATTAAAATACACGATATGGTGCCTTACAATCCAGTCAATGTGATTACGCCCATCGTAGAATTTCTCACTAAAACAAAAGTAAATATTCGAGACAATTCCATTCCATTATTATAAGTTGATTGCAAACGCATACTCACAAATATTCAACAATGTCTTGAGTCACAAATATAAGAATTTCCAAATAATAATGTCGATATGATTGATTCTCTCGGCGATTTCTCGTAGTACCAACTTTATATCCATTTGCCTTTCTCTCAACAGTTGAATTATTCACTTTCGCAACTATATCAATTGAATTTTGTTACACAATTGAGCATATGATAAAATTAATTAAGACTCACTATTTCGTCTTATGCGTGGACGTTTACTGGCTGGGCCCGAATCATCACCAGACGAATGACTTTGGGAAACAATCAAATCAGAAACTGTTGGAGAAAAAAAATCTTCGAGAGCGTTTGTATCAGATGGAGGTGGTATAACATCATCTGGCAAAATGTGATTCAAAGGAAACACGGCTTTTTGTACATATGGCTCTCCAACGACACCTAGTTGAAATATACCACTTTCGTCAAAATTAAATGGAAGACTGTTGATATGGTAATCCATACCAACGATACCATACTGCAGACAAAAATTCTCAATTTGCATTATCATGTTCATGATACTTCAAAATTTAAGGTATTCATTTCAATAACTCACCAAAGCTTTAATATTTTTGAAATAAACAAGAGCAGCATAATTCGATATATCTTGATACATCACGAATTGACCAACATTATTCATTACCTATTGAACATTATCGTTGTTATTCATTGACATATTATCAATGATATTAAAAGAAGGAATTTTACTAGAGTTATTGAATATGGAATGCATACGAACATCTTCACTCGAATACCCAAAAGGTGTAATCACAGGTAAAAATTCATTAGCTAAATACGGAGTCACCATAGCTAAATATAAATCGATTTCCTTATCCGTATCATATTTAATCCTGATTTTTAATTCTCGCGGCAATCCATCTGGCGGGGAACGTTTCAATCGATCTACTCAAATGTAAATAAAAAGAATTTTCCGATTGTACACGCATCCAAAAAAATTGCATAAAATTGTTTTATTCTGATATGAAAATTGACAAAAATTTTCTACCTGAATTTGATGGAAAATCGTGTACAGTTCCATTAGCGTTTTCTACTAACAATTCACAATTTATAATAATTAGAAGACTTACTATTACCAAAATGAAATATATGGCATGAAAAAATGAAAAATTTGATGCCATAATTGTATCGATAATGTGGCACTTTATTAGATCCTCTGTCTGTGGCTGAACTACTACAGAAAAGTTGTGTAGCTTGACTAATTCGGATAAGATAGATAAAAATAGGGAGAAAATAGACGATATCAGGTTTATGAACAACAGATGTAGTCGAATCATTGGATGACGGCTGAATCAATAGAAAAAATAAAATTAAAATATGCGCTAGTACACACAAAAATTTTATGGTATTCACTCGCTTCTATCCATGTAAAATTCTAATATTAAGGTAACATCACTCCACAAGACATTGAATACGTGAATAATATCTCTGTTGGAAAGACATGAGTTGTTTTCCGAAGACTTTATCCAGATGATAATTATAATTCCAAGTGATACTAACAATCGATCCAGATAACAGTTCAAAGAATTAGAAAGGCTGATTTATCTCTTATTTTTCAAACATATTCAAAAATTGACATTGTTAGTCGCGTGGGACTGTCAATCACTTTATGATTATACGTAAACTGGATAATTCTGAGAAATAAATTCCATTATTATTCTTGATGAACGATTCGTTATCACAACATTATTCACCCCAAAATCTATCAAAATTTAGTATAGTATCGCATTTCCAGTTCCCAGAGAAGATTCTTGTGATTTTCATGGAATGTGATATATCAAAAATATGACGAAACAATCTTTGCGGATTTAATTATGCAGTGACACATATTTTGCTGCCATAATTATTTTCACAACACATATCATATTCTTTTTAGTTTTCTCCTATCGTGTCTTCCAGCTATAGACGATGGGATCTATATCGAAATAAAAAGATCAATAATTCCGTATCAACCCAGAGCTTCTATGGAATATTTGATTAAGTTAGAGTTCAGGATCAAAATAGAAAGGCAAATTTTAATAATTTCATATTTCTTTATTTAATGTCTCGAATTGTATCAACTCAAGAAAGAGAAATGTGTAACGCTCGGGGTTCATGGGTCAGCTGTTCACATCGTCCATTCCAGCAAACCTGTAATATAAAAACAGTGATGAAGATTAGGGCTGAATTCATCGTCATATGAACGAGCGGTTGATCAAGTTTTAATGCGAGTCCCTTACGAGAGCAGTGTTGAATTATACTTTTTCATATCAAAGCAACGTAAAATATTCCAGCATTCATATTTAGTTTCAAGGAATCGGTGTGAATGTATCCAGAAATTATAACAATCATCGCTATTTTTGAATTTTTTATTCAAACGCAACAAAATCAAGGAATTATTGATCTACTTCTAAATCATAGAGTCCAAAAGGTTATATGTGGGAACACACATGCTGAAATTTCCTGTTACTTGTGCGCTTTGAATGGGAGACAGCTGTTTGAAACATGTTGTGATTGGTTGGATCATCAACTGGAACCGCCCACTTCTCATTGGCCGATTCAATGAACCGGAACATTGATTTTGGGTATATAAGTACCGGGATTCAGGCAAGAGTATCATTCACAAGCTTCTCTGACTAGTAGCAACAACCATGGAATCTTTCGCAAAGCTCATGAGTACCATTGGTACATCAAGCAACGAACATGACTTGGTT
>JAPYZF010000958.1:0-10615 GCA_030523045.1 Meteorus cinctellus
ATTAATTGTGGAACATTTGAAACCAGGAACTATGAATATGGGGAATGCCGCATAAGTGACTATATCTGAATCGGACGAACGTACGGTTTGGAACAAGTGAAATATGGTATTTGGACAAAATGGGAATTTTTTTTTCGAATGGAGTTGAGAATATACTCATTTGAATGGATGCAAACATGGAACTAGATGTATATATTTTAAGGAAGACATTCAAAAGGAAGCATTTGACGAATGTCAAACTTACAAATTACAAGAAGATGATAAGTAGTTTACAGAGCGCGGTAATGCACTGTTCCACATGAAAATTACCATTATCATAGGATCAGCGCTGAGAATCTTAAAATAAAATTGGTTGAACACCCAGTAGATCAATGATTCGTATTTACGCTATGATAAATACAGAAAAGAAGATTGAAGGTGGTTGATTTCATTCATTGATTCACAGTTCCTGGTTTCAAATGTTCCATAATTAATTTTAACATATCCGACGAGTTACACATATCGAAGTTTGTATATTTGTCATAGTGACATTTTGGAATGTGGGGAGTCTAATAGCAAACCCCCAATACTATTTTATTTAACATGCGCATGCGTGGGCACATCAGTTTAATAGCGGTCGCGCACTTGAAAACTCAATAAAAAGTGCCCGCTGTACTCTTGCAGCAATTTTTCTCTTTAATAATTTTCAAAAACAATATCTCACATACTCATTTTTAGATATTGCGATGATATTTTTTCATAGTTCGAAGTCATGAATTATAAAGGAAATGTGAAGTCTGGTTTGTATATTCAACAATTATAATCTATATCCGTCTCTCTATATATATATATATGAGTACAAAAGAAAAATCGCTGTTTTGGGAAAAGCCTTTAAACTTTGCTACCATGACAATGCTTATTATTGACTGAATTTCACACCGGATCAACCATCGCTGTAAACATGGGCAATTCAATCGCTATATGTAGAGCATGTCACAATGAAGATATCTCTATCGTGCGCGTCACTTTATAGTCAGTGACAATTAACAGTTTATAATTCATAAAGTCAATGAGATACAGCATGCTGATTTATTAAACTCAAATTTTGCGATTTATATTTCATATTTGTTATTAGCACCGTTATAATGACGGATTAATTTATGTCACCAGTATTTCATTATGATTTAACTCGAATAATATAACACAGTAATTGTATTATTGATGGCTCTATGACATAGCAAGATAAGAAAGTATAACAGAGTGGTGTTATTTATGTTATTTGAACATGGTGCAATGATAATAATATGGTGAAATTAAAAAAAAATTTATATACCTCTCAATAATGATATTGAGTTCAGTTATAGGATAAGAGTGTGAATTAGTCCATATTGACCTGTTATCATCCAATTTGGTCGATTTACAAATAATTCCGCAGCTTTATCGTGTGATAAACCAACTATCATGTCGGCTTTTATTGTCCGCAACAATGCTATATTTGTTGGTTGAAATCCTCGTAAGGCATTTATTAAATTCGTTTCATAGTCCCAATTGATATCACCCAATAGTTTCCGATAGTTCAAATCTCCTTTGAATATTACCAATGATGCTCGCGCTAATTTAGCATATAGTTCTGGCGATCGGATTTTCATCTCCGAAAAATCAAACGGTTCAGTCCAAAACGATTCCACCTGCAATAGAATTCAAAGCACATATTCAATGAATGACACAAACCCAATGGCTTCATAGATTTTCATTTTGTGATATACAGAAACCTCAATCGTCCATTTGCCATTTTCGAGATATTTGGCACATTTATGACCAAGTTCTTGGACTGAAGCATCCGATGAATTTTTCATAGTGTTTATTGTCCAGTAGAAATCGTCTTGAGTTGTATCACTGACGAACCATGGAATAGCTTTCACGTAAAATCGTATTTGATGAGCAAACTTATTTACTGTGAGAAAAATAGCTAAGCATATGTCCGTGAATAATTCATATCCAGCATTATCTAATACCACATCGATAATGACATTGTCATCAAACTTTTTTGTTTTTACAAGTAGGTCCCATATGGTGTTACTATTGTCTATCAACAGACAATTTTCGAAGATTTTCGAATCTTCTATTGGATTTTTCATCTTAGCTTCAATGGTAGCTCCATTACTTAGTGACAGATCACACCTTGAATGAAATGTGGTCGGGAAAGATATTAAGATAGAAAACTTTTGCTATCAAGAATTTATAATGCAACTGGAATATAACAAAAAATGCGTAGGTACCTGTTTCCCCATAGATTTAATTTCAATAGATCGATCAAATCGTTCTTGCAACTATTCAATGGATAATTTTTCGAGTCATTTAAAATATTTATGACGTGCCTGGCTAACGAAATAATGACATTTTTGAATCCAATAAAGCTCTCAGTTTTTTGATGCTTGAAAGGATCATAATTCGATAGAGTTTGTCTGCAAAAAAAAGGGGTTATGATTACTATAAGAATGACAATTGTGTCGTATATGTATGAAAATATCTAACATTTATTGCTTACGTAGACGCGAATATCTGTGCTATACGACGATACATATAAGATTCGCTGAAATACCACACTGTGTTATACCATGTTAATGATGTAATATAAATGTTCCCTTTAGTTTTAATATACTCGTTCCATATTTCGGCATCACGATCTTTTTCATCATTTATCAAATCTAATAGTTTTAACGGTTCATTTGCTATTAATTCATCTTTCAGTTGAATCAAATTATTTATTATTTGCTTTAGTTCATTTGATGAACCCTATGAACAATCATCAATGTGTTAACATAAAAAAATCGTATGTTCATGTATTATATCATTTAATAAGCAATAACTCAGTCGAAAAAACGAACTGTACAGTGACTCAATTCAATAGGAAATCAATCGAAAGTGTATAGTGACAATGTGGAAAATACGCATGAGAATGAAACCAGTTCTGATATATCAGTTATCGAAGTTTAGATACTAAATAAGGAAATTCACAGTGTTTAACAAATATGGAATTAATTATTTTAGATGAAATTGTTATGAAATCAGAAGAGTTTGCAATTCAGGAACCGGTCGGTATCAAAACTAATGGAATCCCGACCTGACTTAACTCCTGATTAAAATATGACAAGAAATATTGAATTTTACCGCAGTTCATTTTTCACACCGTGTAATCATCAGAAAAAAGGCGATTCTTCGTGAATTTAATGTGCTAGGGCAAGAGAATATTTTATTCTTACTGAACCATATTTATAAACAATTGATTCTTCTTTACGGCTCATGTTATCAATTATTCCTGTAAGAATTATAGGCAACCGGTCCTTCATTGTTGTATGAGCAAAACTTCTACACTCACAAGATATCACTCATTAGTTAATTACCAATGTGTAAAATTTAATTATAGAATATACACATTTTTAATTCTAAATTATAAATTTACCTGATGTATGATGCAGAATGATGCACACCAAATGGTGGTGTTATATCTAAACATCCTCCTATATTTCTCGACGTCATTGATGATGGCATATTCCTGTTCGTTTATAACAATTGTATTATTTATCTATTTTTTATTTCCAAAAATTGATATTGTTCGAAAAAAAGTTTATGTCGAAACAGACAATCTGATTGGGAACTCTGAAGTTCGCGCCGCTGATGAGCGTTTATATAGCTGTTCCGCTGTTCCGCTATTTGTAAAAGCGTTTCGCCTGGATTCAGAATATTCACGTCCAAGAGGTGGCGCATCGATGATTCAATATGGCTGATCAGAACATCGTGCCAAATGTAAATAAATGTAGAGTGAATAAAAATTAATGAAAAAGAGTGGTCAAAAATGAAAAATTAATGAGGTTGTAGAATAAATTGTTTTTCAAACTTTCATTCCACGATAATTTGCTTGTCAAATGATTTCCTCACAAACGATATAATTGCTTTTATATAGAGAATAAGACAGTAAAAAACGTGCAAATACAAATTAAAGGAGTAAATCATTTCGAATGTGACTCTTTTCTTCCCGCGCCGCAATTCATCTTGACAATATCTGTTCATCAGGAAAATATAGAATAACAATACAATTGTCATAACCAAATACGAATACGTTATCATCAACGACGTCGACGAACATTGGCCGGATGTTCGTTTTCTCAACAACGTTGCTTATTGGATCATATCATTCATTTATTATAAATTCGCATTGATGATTGTCAGCATGGTTGATTGAATGAATTAAAATAAATAATAAGTAATTTAATTCAACTGTGAGATGAGCCAGCAGCGAATAAGCCGTTAAAACTATTAAATTTGATCGGCCATGAAAATAATCGTGATTCCATAGTACTTATAGAATGAGTACATCAAGACGAAAGGAAACATTTAAGGTACTTCACCGACATCGTATAACACAGTGTGGTGTTTCAGTGAATTCTATATGTATCGTTAAGAAACACAAATATTTGCGTCTAGCAATAAACTTTAAATACATCTATATGCCACAATGTTTACTCGCAGCAATCATAATTCCTTCTTTTGCAGACAAATTCTGTCGAAGTGTGATGCTCCTGAGCATTGAAAAATTAAAAGTTTCATCAGATTCAAAAATATAATTGATTCGTTAGTCAAACACAGTACAAATCTTTTCAATAACTTTAAAAGTTCTCTTTTGCATACTTCCAAGAACGATTTCATCGATCTATTGGAATTTAATTTATAAGGGACGAACTCAGATATTTTCTGTTACATGCCACTTACACCATCCACCAGTTCTGCATTTTCCTGATGACAAGTTTCTAATCTTACTTTATTTTTGGATCACGTTTCATCGAGGATGTGATCTGTCAGTAAGTAATGATCTACCATTGAAACTTAGATAGAAAATCCGATTGGAGATATGATAATGTTTGAAAGTTTTATGTTGATAGACAAAAATCGGTTCGTCAGTGGTGCAACTGAAGACGATTTCTACTGGACAATCAACACTGAAAAATTCATTGGATGCTTCAGTCCAAGTATCTCGAGAATGGCAAATGAACGCTCGAGATTTCTGTGTATCACAAAATGAAAATCTATAAAGCCATTGAGTTTGTGCCATCTGATGAAAAAGTGGTTTGTGTTCTATTGTAGGCAGAATCGTTTTGGAAAAAACTGGTGGATTTTTCGGGGATAAAAGACCGCTAACTGGAGCTATATGCTGAATTAGAGCGTGCATCATTGGTGATATTTAAAAAAGATTTAAACTATCGAAAACTCTTGGGTTATATTGAATGGGATTACGAAACAAATTCGATACATGTCTTACATGGATATTAACCAAAAAATATGGAATTGTTGCGGAAAATAAAAGCTGACGTAACAGTGTATTTATCACGCGGGAGAAGCCAATATGGATTAATTCGCACTGTTATCCTCTGACCTAAACTCAATATGATCCTTGAATAGTATATAAATTATGTTAAAATTTCAATACATCATCATTTCGACAATGCTCAAACAATATAAATAACGCCAGTTTGTTATACAGCCACCTTTTGTCATGTCATTTCGCGATTGATAACACAATTACCGTGTGATGTCGTTCTAGTTGAATCAATGAAATACTGATGACATGAATTAATTTTTCAATATAAGCGGGCTAACGAAAAATATGAGTCATACTTGACAATTTAAAGCTGAATAATTGAGCAACTCATAAGATATATAAATCATGGATCGCCAATTGACTTTGGCCAAAGTGATCCTCATAAAAGAGATAGTATAGTGATCGAAATGTTATGGATCGGAACAAATTCAGTGACAAAAATTTCAGATTTTTATGAAAATGAGAGTGTAGAATCTCAAAATACAAACTGATCAACGAATCATTATATTGAAGTTATTTTGGTTTATTATTTCTGAAATTTTTAGAGTTTTGAAGTTTTAGAATAAATTTCATGTTTCCATACTTGCACAACTATACACCTTAAGCCTAAAAAGTTAAAAAATGATTTACTTATTGAAGATGAATTATATGATAACATAATTCCATTAGAATGATGCCAAGGCTCAGGACTACTCCGACAATTTTGTCCATAAATGCAATAAAATATGACATATGCATATGCACATATTATAATCATAAATTTTCCTGGATAATAGATTACACTGATTAAAAAGAAGCTTTTGAAACGATTTATTTCATAGTCAGAGCCCAACATCAGTAGCATTTGGAGCATTTGAAAACGTTCAAAAACGATTCATTCAAATTGTTGTGAGTACTGCTTTGTAATCAGGATGGTGACCTTGTCACAAATAAAAGTTTTTAGCGCCATAGACCTATTACAAACTCGATGCTCGATACCAGGCGAGCCTCTTGATAGAATATTTACTTAATCCGCAGTGTAAACTCGTGTGAACAATCCCATAAGAGCATCGACCACGTAGCACTCGCAAAGATGTAAGTTTCGATGAACGACCAAACTCTCCCTGGTTGAGTCGGTGACTCTGCCATTTGTAGAATGACTAAGCAAATTCATAGAGAAAACGAAGAGTCGAACACGATAAGTTTCACGCAGTGGCTGTAGCGTTAAAATCGGATTTTACTGTAAAAAAAAAAATGGATGGGAAAAGATCTACAAAAATGGTAAGCACAAGTCGATTGTGTGCTGACTTAGATCTAGAGGAAAATATGAACGTCCGTTCACGCAATGATGACTGGGTATGTACCCAGTAGGCACTCTCAAAACATAGTTTTTAACATAACCTCAAGCATATTGTTTTTACATCATAAGAATTTTCATGAAAAACTATTCAAAATTTGGATCAAAATCTTTTCCTCATGTAACATTGTGTGTTTATTTTTTGGCTACAACGTGAATTCCGGGAATCAATATGATAATTATAGTTTCGAATGTCGCGTCATTATAGGCATTATCCACAGGTACTAATGACGTGATACAAAATACTAATTAATCCGAGAATTTTAAACTCACATTAGTTTAAATTAATAGATTGATTGGAAAAGTGAAGGCGTCGTGCTCCGCGTGATAATTATTTCGCGTTGTGTCTATCAAAATCTATTTTCATGTCTCATTTCATTTGAAGTTGATATCCCATATTTCGATGAAGCATCTGTCCAGTCAATTCATCTATTGGATATTTGAAAAATACAATAAACTCGTTGTTTCATGATGAATCGTCCGAAGTGCTTCTGATTATTGGATTGGGTTGTTCACGATGTAATCATCATAGTACAATTCCGAATACGGGGAGTGTTTTTCCATGAAAAATTTGTGCAAATGGGGCTCCCGACTTACAAAACTCTAGAGAAAAATGGCTGGCAATAAGTATGAGCTCGGAATATCATTGTTGCTGTTCAATAATAGGCATTTTCCCAACAACTGGAAGTCTCCACATTCATGAGATCAAAGATGAATGTTTTGAGAATTTAACTACGAAAATTTTTGTTCCGGAAGATTAAATTTCTTGTCCAGGATGCAGGAGTATTCATAGTAAACGATTCAAAGAAATGATTGCGTTCTACAACAAAATGAGACATTTTGTGTTAGGGAGTCTAATTATGCTAATAACATTGAGAATGTAGTGGGTACGTTAAATTGGATGAAAATATTACACACGCCGTATTAGCTATTTTGAATTCCTTTTGCATTTGCAAAACACACAGTATATAGGCAGATATACTGTATTTTCTTATGGAATTATGAGAATTTTTTTCACCCGAAGTATTCTCAAAGATTTTGTTGTAACATTACACGAAATTTAATCGTCACAAAAATGAATTTGATGTTCTTTTACGCACAAAATGTGTAACATAAATACCCGCACGATACAAATGGAATTGTGTTTTGTTGAACCCATTATTCATCTTTAGGATCCACTTTCGCCTGGCCCTTGTTTGGATATAAGTGATGACGAGCTGGTATCAATATCGGTACGAGATTTGAATCGACAATTGAAATTGCGTGGATTGTCTCGTGATGAGATTGTACGAATGAAGCAAAGACGGAGAACGTTGAAGAATCGTGGATATGCTGCAAGTTGTCGGATCAAACGTATTGAACAAAAAGATGAATTGGAATCAGAAAAAACACAAGAGTATCGTGACATGGAAAATATGCAAGAAGACAACAATAGAATGCGCGAGGAAGTGGAGTCGTGGCATGCGAAATACCAATCGTTAAAAAAGTTCGCGGCAGAAAATAAAATTCTCATTCCGCCTGAATTGGAAACTATGTAGTCAAAATATAATATATAAATCTAATTCATCACATATATGTTTGTCATCAAGCTGATAAGGATGAGGAATATACATCATGTGTATGATATATATGTATGAGATTGATCGTGACTTTTACAAGTTGATGACATAATTTATTTATACAATGTTTTTTCACGTAAGACAATGACATTATTTTCATCACCAGTTATCATGAATTATTATCACTGCTTAGAGGTAAATGGTCAAGAAGCAATATTAGATGACTCACTACGCATACATTTATTGAATTTCCGATCAGTTTGTATTGTTGCCTTTTACTGATCGAATTCGGAAATGAAAAACGCTTTGGGAAACACATTATTCTAGATATTTCATGAGGCGTAAAATAACGCAATTTCAAGCTGAGTGCCAACTCTGTTGATTCATTCCGTTGCGGTGAGTTATCATTTTTTAGCTTTTCCAATTTTTCATCAATTTCTATCTTGGGTAAGGGCGAAAACACAGATCCTGTACCCTCTGCATATCGACCATAAGCGGAAGTAAAGCAGCATGATCCTTTCGACTGTGTGTGACGTATATCTAAAACTTTCAAATGTTTCGCCAAAATTGTTAATGGTAAATAAAATTGATGTTCGTTTATTCCACGATTAAACTCAAAGTCAATGAATTCGCACAATGGTGGACACTTTGTTGATATGTATCCGTATTTCATTTGCATATCTTTGTACAATTGTGATTCTGATAGAATTTCTATAATCCGATTAGAACTGACACGTGATTCGACTGGATTGCACAAAGTTAATGGAAAAGTGTTCCTTTTAGCAATTAAGAAATACCTAGATCTACTATTGGGCACTCCAAAATTGCTGGGACTCAAGATGCATTCTCTGTAATTGAAATTGCTCATTTGCAAACATGAGATGAGTGCTTGACGTGAAGCAGATCCCTCGAAAGGTTCAACGTTCTCTAATAATATATACTTCAATTTACTCAACTGAGGAATTAATTTTAAAACATGAAAGAATGAAATAATCCTAGGATCAGCTGCATCTTTTTGGATGCCGTTCTTCGTGAATGGTTGACAAGGTGGGCTCATGAATATCGTATCTACATTCATGCTCTCAATTTCTTTCACCGTTAACGATTGGACATTCCTATTCAATAGTTTTGTCGATGGAAAATTATGTTTGTAGACTTCATTTGCAACTGTACTTATCTCTATTGCCGCGACGATGGTTCCATTTATGCCACTCTCTGAAAATATATAGCAATCAATGTATGGCAATTAGCCTATATATAAAAAATTCATTAAGTGACTAATTTTTCTAAATTAATTTGCACGAATTCAAAATTCAACCCGTTTTCAAGCCGAATTTCTGTGGTCTAAACCAGAAAGTCATGTTCAGAATAATCCAATGAGTACCTGACATAGAAACTTGAACGGCACAAATCTATGACGCAACTTTTCGGCAATCGTTTTAAATGTTGATACTATTTTTTTTTTGCATAAATATAAAGATAATCTAGGTGAAACAGTCATGAATTCAGTTGAATGCAGCGGTTTAAATTTCATATTGTCCGGCTGTCTTGAGTTGCATATTGTAGAAACTTCGAAGAAGTTGGTGGACCCAGTATTACAAAAAGCTCCAATGGCAGCCCAAAAAGAGGTGGAAATTGTTATATTCTATTCAAACAAGTTGGATGCCTTCACGAATTCTGAAGAATGAAAAACTCAATGGTTCTTACAACTAATAAAAATCATTAGAAATCAATGGAACACTGATTTTGTTGCTGATACTAAACAACAAAATGTAAAAAATATGCTGTAACATATCGTGGTCCCCTATAATTTTCATTGAACGGAAAATAAATCCGTGCTATCCATCTGAAATACATCCACTGACGCAAAGATCGAGATTGCAGTTCCGTTAGCCATTTGTCACAATAACTTTAAAAATTTTCTATAAAATAAAATTTTTTTTTCTTCACCTTCAAGAGCATAGTGCCAGCCGCCAATGCCAGCATATAATTCTAAAATCCGCATCACTTCACAACGAAAATTAATGGTCCAAAAATATATAATCTTCTTAGAAAACAAATAATATTGCGATTTGAGAGATATGAAAAGATGATGAGCAGCTTTAATAATAAACCGACATTTTATATTTTGCGCTACACGTGTTTGTTTCCTGATGGCGCTACGCAAAATGGCGTCTTGCCACAATGGGGATCCGCACTAACAAACTCTGACGTTTGACGGCAGCAGAGGCGTTGTTTTTTTTTGGAGGGAAAATTCAAAGTTCTAACATTAATAATCATTGCAAATGCAATAAAAAAATATATTGTACACTTCAACAAACCGCTCAAGGAAAAAATTCATAAATGCAGAATGAAAATAATGTA
>JAPYZF010000959.1:0-10588 GCA_030523045.1 Meteorus cinctellus
AAAAGGAAAAAAACCACAAAATAACAAATTTTCTCACCATATAATGAGATAACTGACCGATATTTATTCATTTTGTGACTATAATTTAGTATTTTTCACCGTAAAACTTAGACCGTAATATTTTTTCATTTCGTTATGATAATTGATATTTTAATAATATTCTTTGTTAATGAAATAAATATTACATTGGGAATCTACGTGTGGTACTTAATTGTATGTCAGATTCCGTGTTAAGAGCATAAAATATGATGAATTCATGCATGAAAACAAGAAGGCGAAAGAAAAAATTTTTTTTTGCAGACCAGTGTGATTTTTAGACTTCTCAGCATTAGACTCAAGCATCTTGAGAACTAAAATAGAAATAGATAATCTATACTGATATTATAAAGGGGAAAGATCTTTTTGTTTGTTCATTTGTTTGTACTGAATAATCTCCGAAACCACTGGACCGGTCTTAACCATTTCTTCACCAATAGGAAGCCAAATTATCGGGAAGTAACCTAGGCTATAGTTTATTTTCAAAAAATTAGAGATCCTTAAAAAGATTGCAGTAGTTGTTGCGTCCGCATTTATTCATATATAATTCCATATTGTGTAACCAGGTGGCACCGGTCACACTCGAATCGGTGAAATATGAAAGTGAATCTAGTCGCTCACCTATATTTTTTACATTTGCAATAGAATATTATAAAGATTAATGTGAAATATAAGAAAGCTAATTCACTAGGGGCAACTGACGTATATGTTCCGCATTATCAGGGACAGGCGAACATAACCTCGCCTGTCAATCACGATCATCTACCAACATAATTCAAATTGCCTAGGCCACGAACAAGTGGCCTAGGAGGGATGCGCAACGATGCACCGCGCAACTACATCAACTGGCGCGTGCGCGATACGCTTGATTTATGCGGAGAGGGGACAAGATACGGGAGCCGTAGTGGTCGATGACCAATCCTGTGCCCCTATTAATCAATATTCAATCCAATTTCCCTAAAATTGACCGTGAATTAGCGCCGATTAGGGAAATTGGAGATATGAGCTACTAATCGATGAATAAAACCAAGGCTATATACGGAAAAATTTCACAGCCATCTTCACTTCTGGTCGAGGACCCATTGAGAGCGGAACTAATGTCATTAGTGCGAATAAAACAAAGGAAAACCAAAAAAGTCTATTTTCACGGTGAATAAGATTGCAAGTGAGGTGAAGAGTTAATAACATATCATTGTTACAAGGGGAAAAATTGTTGTATGAGAAATTACCGCGGAAAGACGCTGGTCAACACAGTACCATCCACCATCGTGACGCCACCATAGCCATCATCTACTTCATCATCATCCACATCACCATCATCTGCTACGGAAAATTCAACCGGGATTCTCGTCATCTGTGTAATATTTTACGTGAGTTGTCCCGCTGGTGCGATATTCTTTATCTTGTTAACGGAAATAAGCGTCCCGCGTTGTACGGAGAGACAAATAGTATTGTGCGTTGATTTTTCTCTGATAATTTGGATTATTCATTTACTAGTCATTAATAATTATGGGAGCTCAACCGTAGACTCATCCTAACGAATTCGTTAACCCTATCTTTCCTCTGACACTTTCAGCATAATAATTTCAAGTATAATTAATTAATTACGGGATTGATCGTGCGGAGGAAATATCGGTGAGCGGCTCGCGTGCGACGGCAGCGAACGATCGCGCCTTTCGACCGTTGAATCGTCCGAGATTTATGTAACGCAAGATTTCTTTAATTGTATAAAGCATTTGTGGAATTATTGTATTCTTTTTTGATTTAAAAGCAATCTGCCCTTCTGCCAGGTTGAATAAACGTATCATTAATTATAACAAATCGATTTCTTATTTATCGCATAACCAAATATTACGAACAAGTACTTAGGCGCTTGTTCATCCTTTCCTTTCTTACATTAACAAAGCCTGAGTGGCAATCCTAGCGCCTTTATGCGCTGCATCACAAGAATAATATATAATAAATAAAATGATCGCATGTTACACCATTTGTAACTATTCTATCAGCCCCTAGAAAGGCTGGTAAAATAATCCGGTTCTCAATTTGAAAATCGAACGTTACAATTGTTTATGATGATTCAATTGCATCTATATAACGTTTGTCTCTCCTCCTAGATTATAGTTATCTACTCAATAGATGAGGGGTACTGTCTTAGCACGTTATAATCGATAATCTCTAGAACATACAATCATTCAAGAAGACGAATATTTAATGCATAGTACCTTTTGATATTGACGCTGTTTATTCCAAACTAAATTGGTTAATTACAGATTTTTGAGGGCCATCAGCTCCGTGCGGCTGCTGCTATGTTTATCTAGATCTTTTAGTTTTCTTTTTTTTTTTAATATTGCGAGAAATTCCTAATGTTATGTGTTAACCATTTGTGATTGTACCTACTCATCAACTAATTTGATAAAATATGTATTTTGAATTGCGATAGTGTTGATAAATTAGGTTCATTTGTGCTCTCATAAATTTAAACCGAGCAGTATCTGCCAATTTTGAGGAGGTCTCCGTTGACCAATAATTGTGAAGGCTCAAACGATACAAACCTCTTACCAATCACTTGCAAGTCAGTCCAAGACAGTTCTCTACCCTTACTTACTCCGCCTATTTACGTTAGAGTTTAAATAGTCAAAAACAGTACAAAATTTAGTTAGTTAAGAAACCACTTTGAAAGTATTGACACCGATTTCAGAGATACATCTTATCCTGAGACTATTCATACCTGACAACAAATACCGATCTCAAATATATAATATATTTAAGACTACTCGCATACTATAGAATAATATCTCTACTTTATGAATAGATATAATAATATAATTTCGTGAATAAAAGTTCAACAAATAGTGTAAATAATAATTTTTTCCATTGCTAATGAAAACACGAAATAATAGAAAAAATCAAAGAGAATTTGAAAGAATTTCAACACTTTCCACACAACATTCGATTGATATTGAAGCTCCAATTAAGAATAATTCAATTCAATTTTTGAGTTAAAAACAGTAATGTAACCCAAAAGTAGCAAAATTTTGTCTATAAAATTCATTATTTAGCGTGAGCTGAGGAAACTATTGATGACACTTAAAAATTATGTATTGCATGATTAAAGTACTCATTGTTACGTGCAAAAAAGTCCACAAGGGAATGTATCTAACTATCATAGTTAAGCCACGGTAGTAGTTTTTGTATTCTGAAATTTAATGAGTTCGCCAGTAGAAACAAAAGTTGGTTACATTCATATCGTAGTATTAATTTTTATTCGAATAAATAGTTTTATAATCGAGGGTATTTATGTAGCAGTGAAGCACTTTTTATTTCATTCGATTCAGACATTTAATTTCGAAGTTATCATCACGCGTATAAAAATGGAATTCTTCTGTATACATATATTTATATTCTTACCATTTTCAACTATAGTTTGTGAAAAATATGAAAGTCTCTCTTTTTCACTCACCAAAATTTCCACAGATCTAGCTCCATCACCATATACATATATCTATATGTTGTTAGAGCATAAATATATGTGGAAATCTGGGCGATTATTGGATGCTCATTAATTATATAGAGATTATTAAAAAAATATCAAAAAATTTATTAATGTTCAATATATCTGTATACAGAATCAAGTAAGATACCAAAAAGAAGTAGAATGAGCTGTTTATCAAATAATAATAATTTATAATTTTAACAAATAAAAAAAATACATACCGACAGTTGACCTGAACTCTCTAAACGCACTTAAAACAGTTTATAATGTAAGAAACCACTTTTATCACGTATACTCACAATAAATTATCATTCCTCACCATATATAATTTAAAATCACACACAAATACACATGTGTATTTATGTATGACTATATTTTCTATCTTCACTGATATAAAACGCGTGTTTTAGATTCATATGTATATTTGAATAACTACCTTGAACATCGGCATTAGTTCTCACGAAAACTTGGGAGAAAGTTACCAACCAACTTTATGGTGTCGCTACTAGGTGTCGGTGTACGTGCGCGTCGTAAGATTTCACTCTTATCATTTTTTCCAAACGCGCCAAAAGAAGTATAATTCCAAAAATTCAAGAACTCAAAAATATCAAAAAAATTATGCCTTTATGCTTCTCAAATATTTTCTGTACACACAATAATTATATAAAATAATATTTAATTGCCGCATATTTGAATAACATAGTAGATATGATGATGTTGAATGCGCAAGCGCTAAAAAGAAATGGCGGAGCAACATTTGGGAAAAATGCGTTGAGTAACATTTGAGATTGCACTGCGTATAATCCAGATGTTACTGGGTATAATTCAGTATCGTAGCCAGTACAATCTTGTTCTTTCCGTGGTATGGAGGACATCTTTCCGGATGTCTACCAGAAAGATGTCTATATCTTGAACACGGTTTGACGATAAACAGTAAAACAATCCACAATTTTCTTTCCTCTTACTATGAAATGGACGAAGAAACTTCAGACAAATAAAGGAAAGTAGGTCTCTGAACTGTACGATTTGGCATGAAATTCTCCATGTGAACGAACTCAGATTTGTTGATTAATCATCCATTGATCGTGTGGTGAAGATCGTGGATGGACGATCTTTGTGGTTATGAACGGGTAATGGCGAATGGATATAGATTTTCGTAGTCGTTTAGATATCGTTTCAATTCATTGTTATCCGTGATCAATATGGAAGACAACTATTTTAGTATTCTCTCATCTCCCAGCCGAGTCATATGTGATTAGGGAGAAGATAAATGACAAATGAATGAATGCCATTCTGTAATACATAAATGAAAAGAAGTTTATATTGTATTTCTTTTCTTTTCAAGGGCTCGCAAAGTTTACATCTATGGATTATTGTTCTACAGTGCGGGAATGATGTTAATGGCATTGACAAAGCATCCAGTTGGTGTTATAGTATTTTCTTGGGCGGCTGGCGTCATGTATTCAACGTTATTCACCATGCCTTATTTGTTAATCGCACATTATCATGCTTCTTCTACGGTAATAAATCAAAAGAAATTTTTATTCCTATAAAATAAAAATGATGTATAAGATTCCAAATGAATAAATTAATGACTTCTAGTTTGCTGTGAGTCCTGAGGGCGAAGGATTGCAAAGTGTCTGCGTGCGAGGACTAGGAACTGACGTTGCAATAGTTTCATCAATGGTATTCCTAGCACAATTCATTCTATCTTGCGGCCTCGGGACAATCGTCCGTTTGTCTGCGACCACAACTGCCGTTGTTTTCGTTGCGAGTACACTAGCAGCGTGTGGTGCAGTATCAGCCACGCAAATAATGTACCTTGACCTATGAATTATTTTCGAATCATGCGATCAGAAAAAATAGAACAGGATTTGAAATCCTATCATGTGTGATGAATAAATTACACGACTCGACACAAAAATTTTCGTTCTTTATCCTAAAGTTTATTTTCTGATTTTCCGGTTAAGGTAGTTGTGCTGCTGAGGGCACAGTGTCAGAAAATTTTGGTACACTCATTGAGGGTTTTTAAGATACAATTACCATAAAAATTTGAAGTCGATTGACCGTCTTAAATTCGAGTCATTTATATCCAGAGCTCGGATTATTTACATTGCGAGAATGAGGAGTATGCGTTCTAAGCAACGTTCGCGATCTTAAAAAAAAACTAACAGTCAGAAACTTTCGAAAAACTAACACAATATTAATTAATTATTTCCGAATTGAAAAAAATAAAAAAATAGTAAAGATATTCACCGTTTTATTGTTGAGATATAGCAATTGGAAGTTCAACAATAAGCACGGAAATATACGTCAGTGAATTGGATAGAATCAATCTGACAACACTGTACGCAAGCATAGATAGTATTCGTTGAGAGGTAAATTCAAACGGTCAGAGGCAGAGATGACTATTAAATCAGCGTAGACGCAGCACAGGGCAACACATATCCAGTACAGTATACAGCAACTGGTAGAGCAAACGCGACATTGTCAGATTTTAATTTGAGAAAATGTTTAACAGGATGTGTGTATGAGTATATATGAGTAGAGTGTAGGTAACCTCTCATTGTGTACAGTCTCAGACGAAAATAATGTCTCATTTTCACCACACGCTAACCTACTCTTACTGCGCATATGATCCATAACTTTTTGATGATACTGTAGCAACACAACTACCTTGATTGTGCAATAAACGAAAACAAAATATCTTTTTTCCATATGAAGTTTGCTTTTGTCATAGTGGGGGTTTAATAATAATCATTTTCGAGTTTTTATGGGAATTTCTATCAGTTCTAAGATATTCAAAAACACCGCGAAATGAAAGTGGGGTTTTTACATTTCCACTGTGCCTCCCGATGGCACCCGAGTGATAAACAATAATTAGGTGTTCGGTAAAACTCCAGAACAAGTTGAAATGTCATTGCGAAAGTGTAAACATGATGCTGATGCATTTTGTTATATATGTGGTCAATTCATCAGTCCGAGATGTAGAATTTGGTTTGAAGACATTTAACATTCCCTGTACAGCCTAGGGAGTATATTCCAACTGCCGCGTTCGGAACCAAGACGAGCCAGGGGCTTCACATGTAGTTTGTAGTAACTGTAAAAGAGCTTCGGAAGGTGAGCAGTTTTTACTGAATGCAATATGATGAAAACACTAGTGCTTTTTTAATTTATTTTAGGTTAGTAACGAGTCGAGAAAAGGTCTATGAAATTTGGGATACTGAGAATTTGGTGAGCACCGAAAGCCCTCGTTAACGACCGCTACTTTTGCGTCATGAAACCGGCTAAAAGACGTAGTGGTAACAATGCGAAACCTATTGGATATCCTAACCTTGATTCTTCTGCTCCAATTGCACATAGCCTGACACTTCCAGTACCTGAACCTCTGAAGAAGTTATCTCAGACAAACTCATTTCTAAGCTCTAACAAAAGTGTTTCAAATAAGAAATATTCACATACACCAGAGCAACCAAGGCACAATCTCATAACTACAAAAAATTTTAACGACTTTATGAGAGACATGAATTGGCCAAAAAATAAAGCGGAGCTTTTGTTTAGAAGATTTTGGGTTCTCGTTTGGATGAGTGGAATACGCTTGTTGGCGTCCATATTACGGATAAGCGATCTCTGCATGAAACATTCATAACATTTTTCACGAAAAAAAGATGGGCTCTGTTTTTACTCTGACATAAAAGGTATATTATGTAATTACATTATGAAATATATTCCCATCTCTTCTAATTGCTCACTCAATACATCTGAAAGAAAATTATGGAAGGGTGAAGCGCTTAGAGATCCGTGGACAAATGATTTGCAAAAAAATATCTGTTGAGAAAAAATCCATGCGACAAAACATCTGTAGACAAAATATCCGTACAAAAATTCAATTGATATTGTAAGTTATAATTATATGTATAATATATCAATTGGATTTCAATATATATATATATATATATATATCGCTCTTTTATCTAAATAAATTACTTGATGTTAATTTTTTTTCATTATTTGTATCATTATTAGTAATTTTTTTTGTTGCTTATAATTTGAATTTTCATGTCATCTAATATCAACAAAAGCATATAATAGTCGATGATCAGAGGTTGGAGCTTAAAAAGAGCTGTTAGTTAAATATTATATGAAAAATGAATACCATAAGACTTATTATTATAATCATATGTATTTTCGCATCAAGTATTTGATGAATTGAATGATAAATGTTTATAAAAATATGATTTTAATAACTTGCTTTTAGTGTTATTTTAACTATGAAAATTTTGATGTGATAAGTTCGTGTCTTTGGTATGTTCATTTTCTGGATATTCTTTCTGTAAATATTTTAACGTATGTAAACAAACACACGAGGTTAAGCTGTCTGTTAATACACTACTAACCGTTCTATGCATATTTATCTCTGGGTTTGCCTATATTCACGCTGTTGTCTACTCACAGTACCGCCAACAGATCATCTTCCATGACTATAATAATATATAGAGTGAGTACGAATTAGAAATTCCCGACCCCGGCATTAATGAAGGCGATTGTGTATAGTGGATCGATATAGATTGATACATAACCCGCCAGAAGCTAACGGGTCGATTTGTCAAAAAATTTACGGTGCAACTCAAGTATTATAACAGATAGTTTCACTAACTATTTTTTGTAATAATTAGATATGGCAAACGCCAAACGTTTTCGCGAAGCGTGGAGAAAAGATGGTATTTTCAAAGGTATGTAACGCTACAATTATTTTTGAAAATACTATTTATTTACAAGTAAACTGAAATGAAATAAAAGTTTTTTTTATTCGGCTAAGCAAAAACACTCCCGATTTAATCGCGACCGGGGATGATGAAGAACGATGCAAATTTTGTAAAGTTTCTTTGAGAGATCATGCGACTGATATTAAAAAACATGCGAAAACAGTATTTCATCAGAGACAGGCAAGTCCTAGGAACAGAAAAGAACAAACATCATTAACAAGTCATGGTATGTCCTTATCGTATAACACAATATAACTGAAAAATTTTTCGTAAATGTGAAACTATTAATATAAATTCATTTTTCAGTTAACTCATCTGATAAAAGAGATGTGAAATTTGCGGAGCTGAAAACGGTTCTTTACATTGCTAGCCACATTCCCGCAAAAGTGTTGATCACTTGGACGAAGTTTTAGGACAACTCGGTAAGGGAAGTCAACTAGAAAAACCCGGCTTACATCGAACAAAAGCTTCCAAACTTATTTTGAATGTTGCCGCGCCAGAAATGTTGGAAGAACTTATTAATGATATCAGAGACTAAGATTATTCCATAATCTTGGATGAATCAACTTTCGTTTCAACTATAAAATATATGGCATATTGTGTGCGATATTTCAGTCGGTCGCTAAACCAGTTTGTGACTGATTTTTTTGATTTTGACGACCTGTACGCTGCGCCAGCGGAGAAATTATTTCAGAACTTTGAACAATTCTTGAATAAATTTGGCTCAAATTCAAACAAACTGGTCGGTATAGGTACGGATGGGGCAAGCAACATGGGTGGTGTAAAACATAGTTTATTTACATTAATCCAAAAGGAGTATTCTAAAATACATCTGATGAAGTGTAATTGCCATTTTCTCAGTTTATGTGCGTCAAAAGCTAGCGAGGAACTGCCATCAGCTGTTGATCATCTTCTATGAGGAACTAGGAATTAGTTTTCAAGAAGTCCATTACAGCAAATCACTTACAGAAATATGTACGATAAAGTAAAAGATAGTCAAAAGCTTCCAAAACTAGTACAGCTGTGTGATACACGTTGGTTAGCGTAGACCGATGCTGTATCTGTAGTTTTGGAACAATGGGACGCCTTGAGAGAGTTTCTTGTCCAACTAGAAGGTTCTCGTCAAATAAATGTATTACGGCTAGAAATTTAGGTCGAATGTAGCAAGATGACAGCAGTCTCCTGTACTTATTTTTTTTTGGATACTGTATTGGAAGAAATAACAGATTTGAACGTAGCATTCCATAAAGCAAATGCTGATGATACAAAATTTTACTTTTGACTGAGGACACTACTATTATCGGTTGCTAGACGTTTATTCAAGCCGATTTATCTGAAGCCAATTGCAACAAAAACTACTTCTACAGCTATGATACACGAGGCAGATGTAGGAGCTGTATAAGAAGCTTTATTAGAGACGAATTTTAATTTCGGAGACTATTCATTATCGTTGGACTCTGTTGTCACGCTTATCGTCACCAACGAAGTATCACTGAAGAAATGATGGTTGCTAATTAAATCCAGCCATGTGACTTCCTATTCGATGATACACTTGCCCCTGCACTTTGAATGTTGGCATAAAATTCCTCTCTCCTCTTTCGACCCAAACGTTGTTGTGACGGGAGTCACAAATAGTAGTCAAAGAAAATACATTCACGCCTGCTGAAATACATGAAAACCTGAAATACATAAAAAATTAACATACTTACCTCAACGCGAACCGTTTCCCCATTGAAAATGTCCTGAAAATAATAATAGCAAGAGAATAAACGAAAGAAATACACGAGAAATAAAGGATACAAAAGAAGCAATAAGAGCAAGAGAGAAAGAATAATGAAGTACCGCGCGCCACCACTAGGCGGCGAAAGTCACAACGTTTCTCGCCCACCAGTGAGCATGGAAAAGGTATAACCGTCCGACACGAGTCAGCCAAAGTCATTCTTTTTCTGGCTCGTGAGCAACCAAGCTAGTACCAGCCAAATACGGCAGAACAGCTCGAATCTCACGAGCAAACCCCCCTTCGCCCCCATTGAGAATATATTGGGAGGCCAAGGAAGAGTCCACTCGGCGTCAGCTTGACTGAGCTCTCCTCCAATAACTTTGGAATGGGAGAAGCGACTACCAGAGTCCCTCGGCGTCAGCTTGAGCACATCCTACTTCCACTACATAGTGGAAAAAGGGGGACAGTGATGGGACTGTATGTATGTATGTATGTATGTATGTATGTATGTATGTATGTATGTATGTATGTATGTATGTATGTATGTATGTATGTATGTATGTATGTATGTAT